>CAKNYM010043752.1:0-14048 GCA_932195095.1 Andricus curvator | reverse complement strand
GATCCGCATAGAAGTCGGGACATAGCGCAATGTTTGAAAAATCCTGTTCGAAAAATACATATAGAACCTAGTAGAATTTCTGTTTGAAATTCCATATAGATTACATACTGCTAAAATCCATATAGATCCGCATAGAGGTCGGGACATAGCGAGATGTCTTAAAAATCTTGTGACAAATCTCCATACAGAAACTTGTAGAATTTCTGTTTGGAATTCCATATAGATTACATATTGGCAACATCCATATAGATCCGTATAGAGGTCGGGAAATAGCGCGATGTCTGCAAAATCGTATTTGGAACATCCGTATAGATACTTACAGAAACAGGAATTCTTTTTGGAATTACATATAGAAATCATTTCAAGTTCTGTTTGGAATTCCGTATAGAATACAATATTTCAACATCCATATAGATCCGTACAGATTTTCTATGTGGCTAAATTTCCCTGAGTGGCAGTACCATTTGAAACCACCAGAAACTTATAGAAATTCTATATGGACCTATAGGATATTTAAAGGAGGGTGCGCATGCGTCGCACCAGCAGACTCATTGGATGTTGATCGCGCGCTTATTTGAAATGATTAAATATGCAAATCAATTTTTCAGAATATATAATAATCATAAAGTACACAAAAATATTATGAATGATTTAAAATTGACATTGGTGAAAAAAGATATTCCTTCCTTTGAATTTAAAATCATTAATTTATTTTAAAAGAGTACAATAAAATAATTATTTCACCTTGCACTCTGAAAGACTATTTTGTGATCTGAAAATTAATTGTTATTATTTCCACAATGATGATTTCTAATACAAAATTGATTTACGCATATGATAGTTTTAAAAAAGCGCGCCATTTACAGCCAATCTGACTGCCGGTTACCCGCTGAAACCGAAAGTCCTGAAATTTTATTATTTTGTTGTGTTTATAAAAGATTTTATTTTAACAATTTTACAAGATTAAAATTCTGGTCATGTAAATTCAAATTTTTCAAGTGAATTACAGTAATACAGTCAAAAACTTTCAAAATTATATGTATTCAAATCTAATACATTTTTTGCTTTTTTTTGTAAAAAAAGCAATTTAGGACGATGAAGGGCGAAAAAAATTGGAAAGAATTTTATGGAATTTACAATGTATTATTAGACAACGTCGTCGGGTACAAAAATCTCAACAACAATCTCAACACTCGGGTATTTTCATAAACTCAAACCCTTAATAAAAAATTATATTTTTTTATTTATAAAAACCTGGCGCTTTCATTTAAGAAAATAAAATATAAAGTTATAAATACTGTTAAGAAGTCGCTTCAAAAATTATTTGTAATCTATCGCTGAGAAGCATAAATATAATAAATAAATAATACATATAAGAGTTACAAGTTGGAATTTGAAATTGTATTACTTTAAAGTTGGAAAAACGTTAACATTCATTAAATTCTGAAAAACTGTAGCTCGGGGCTCTGCGTATTGTCGCTTGACTTTTACAAATATTCCAGATTCCAAGCCAAACTCGCTTTCAGTGCGATATATTTGAAAAAACTATTTTTTTCTATTATTTCATTCTAGAAACATTTGAAATTATTTTTTCAGCAAAGTTTGGATCGCAATCTCAATCCACGTTTTTGATATATCACTTTTCAATTATCTCCCGGAGGAAATTGGCCTCTTGCGTTTATTTTTTTTAAATAGAAACCTCCTTTTTATAAATAGAATTGAGTAGGAGCGCTGTAAAAATTTTACATGACGATTTACTTCATTCATTTCAAAAAATTAAATTCCAATTCAATTTTTAAAGAAGTTTTTTTCAAATTTAAATCGCTTAGGTACTTGGTTTTTTAAATCTCAAATATAATCATCTATTTTGATTTTAATTTTTTGAAATAAGCATTAAAAAATGTTTTTGCATTGAGGTAATTCTAAAATTCCAGGATTCTAGTCAAACTACAATGAGGCTCTCTTAAAAATCTCTCACTCGTTTTTTGAATCGGCGAAATTTGAATTGCTTATAAATAACACTACATAAATGCTTATCTATAATCTGTATAACGATGTCGGTGTAACAATAAATATCATGTTTCATTTTTATTATCAAAAAATATTTCTTAAAAAATATCTATGTAAACTCTCGTGTCATGATAAATAAAAGATCACGAGACGTATGAATAAGGAAAGTTAATTTTTTTCCTTTTTTTCCTTTTCTCTGCCTTTAACAATCACTCGATTTTGTGTGCGTGTCCGTTCGACGGAACGTATCGATTATCGGCTTCAGTCTTGGATTTTTGCAAATTTTGCTTTGGAAGAGGCAGAATTCTGGGCAGCAAAAAAATCGCAGCTAGACCCAAAATGTTTGGTAAAAAGTAGAAGTGCCTGAAATAAATAAATTTAAAAATTGGATTAGTTTTTACGCCTAGGGGCGCCCCAAAGTGAGGGGAAATCAAAAAACGAGGCTCAAAATAACTTTCAGAAGTCAATTCTCACTAATTTTGGATTTTTCTTTCAGAAAAATTCTTCACCCAATTTTAATGAGACTATCATCATCAACCATTTTGAATAAAAAAATCGAATAACTATTTATTTTTTAAGTTTATTTACTTATTTGTTTTTATGGCTATATCATTATAATTTTCCTAAGATTCTTGAGAAAATTTAAAAAGATTTTTGAAGATTTCAGATGTGTCAAATTAAAATTTTAAGAAAAAATTTCATTTTCAAACCAGATGGTTCAATTCTCAACCAAAAATGAACACTGTAATGCAGAACTGATATTTCTACCAACAAAAAATTTAATTTAAAAATAAAAACAGTTGAACTTTAAAAAAAAGACGAATTTTCAGCCAGTCGTATTTGGAACCAAAAAGATACATTTTTACAAAAAGAGACGAATTCTCTACAAAATATTTTAATTTTTTAAAGGTGAATTCTCAACAAAATACATGAATTTTCAACGCAATAGTTGAATCCTCAACCTAAAAAGAGTAATTTTCAACTAGTTGTATTTATTAACAAAAAAAATGAATTTGTCACAGATACCAATTTTTTACAAAAAAAAAAGTTCATTTTTTAACCCGAAATATGCATTCTCAACCAATTAGATGAATTTTCTACGAATAAGATTAATTTTTAACCAAGTAAAATGAATTTTCAACAAAATAGTTAAATTTTTAAACAATTTCTTAAATTTTAATCAAATAGATCGATTTTGTACGAAGAAGATTAATTTTACACCAAAAAAAGAGGCATTTTTCACAATGAAGTTTAATTTTTATACCCAAAGATATGAATTTTCAACAAAAAAGTTAGTTTCTAACAAAATAGTTGAATTTACAAACAAATAGATGAATTTTATACAAAGAAGATTAATTTTCTACCAAAAAGACGAATTTTCAACAAAATACATACATTTTCAACCAAAAAGCCGAATTTTTATCTAATTATGAATCTTCAACCAAAAAAATGAATTTTTAACAAAGTACTTTAACTTTTAACCAATTACTTGAATTTTCAACTAAAAAAGATGAATTCTCAAACGAAAAATGTAATAGTTGATATTTCAATAAAAAAAGATTCTACTTTTAAATAAAAAACCATTGAATTCATCCAAAAAAGACTAATTTTTAACAAAATAGTTGAATCCTCAACCAAACCAAATTAATTTAAAACCAAAAAGACTTTTTTTTTGCCAACAAAGATAAATTTTCAACAAAATACATGAATTTTTCAACAAAATAGTTAGATATTCAACCAAAGATTTGGGTTTTCAACCATATAGATGAATTTTCTGCAAAGAAGATTTATTTTGCACAAAAAAAACGAATTATCAAAAAAAAACTTTTAATTTGAATAAAAAACAATTGAATTCATCCAAAAAAGACGAATCTCCAACAAAGTACTTGAATTCTTAACCAAAACAGATTAATTTTCAACAAAATAGTTACATTTTCAACCAAAGATATCAATTTTCAATTCAAATCATGAATCTTTAACCAAAAAAGTTAATTTTTAACAAAGTACTTGAACTTTTAACCAAGTAGTTTAATTATCAACCAAAAAGATGAATTTTGAACGAAAAATGTAATATTTGATATTAAAACGAAAAAAGATTTTAATTTTAAACCAAAAAAGATGCAATTTCTATAAAAAGAAATTAATTTCCAAACATCTTTTAAACTTACTCAAATTATTTCTAAAATTTAGACATTTTTTTCATTAAAAAAAATTGGAATCGTTTGAAATTTTTTGAAATCTTTAAAATATAATCTTTCAAAATAAAAAATTACTTAAAATTTTCCCGGAAATCTTAAGAAAAGTTTTTTATTTTCTTGATACCATTCAAAATTCTTAAAAAGCTTCCAAATCTTCAAAAGCCTACAATTTGTTTTGAATGTTTTTTAATCTCTTCAAATTTCGAATTATTATTTAATCTTTTCAAAACTTGCAAAACTTTTAAATATTCTTGAAAACGATTAGAATTTTTTCCAAAATTGTTTTAAAAATTTGCAAAAAAAAAAAAAATTGCCTTCAAATCTTCAAGATTCTTTTTTCTGACAATTTTGAGAATCTTTTTGAGACGTTTAAAAATCTTTTTAAATATTCTCTTAAAATTAATTTTTTCAAATAAAAAAGGAATTTTAAATTTTCTGAGGAACCTGAAGAAATTTTCTTTTTATTATCTTGATACCTTTCCAGATCCTTAAAAAGTTTAATAATTTTTTTTCATCAAAATCTTCAAAAGCCTACATTTTGTTTTAATTTTTTCGAACTCTTTTCAAATTTTTAACTTTTTTTAAAAATTTTTTCAAAACTTTTAAATGTCTTTTAAAATTATTTGAATTTTTTCTACAAATAAAAAAAAATTTTAATCATTTGAAATACCATTTTTTTAAAATAGAATACCATTTTATTGACGATCAATTTTTAACGAAATAATATTTTATTTTTAATAAAATAGTTACATTTTCAACCAAAGAGATGAATTTATATTTCGAAGTCTTTAAAAATGTACATTTTGTTATTAATTTTTTAAAATTATTTTTGGAATTTTTTCAAAAATTCTAATTCTCATTCAAAATGATTTGCTACTTTTCCTAACATTTTTGAAAAATCTTTTTAAATTAAATTTGAAATGTTTTCAAATCTTTTTCAATTTTTTATCAAAATTCATTTTCCAAAATAAAAAATAATTTGAAATTTTCTTTGAAACTTAGAAAATTCTTCAAAAGCTTCTTTTTTTCAAAATCTTCAAAGTCTACGTTTTGTTTTCAATTTTTTTAAATCCTGCAGAACAAAAAAAAGTTTCTTAAAATCTTCCAGTATCTTTTCCGAAATATTTTTATATCATCAAAACTTAAAATTAATATTTAAAAATAAAACTTGAGTCATTTTAAATTTTACCAGAAATCGTATTGTTTTCCTTACTTTTTGTATAAATAAATGATGGAGGAAAGTTTCTAGAATTTCAAACTTTCTTATGATTTTTCTCCGTTTTTTAAAGTCACTATAGCAATTTTGAATTTGAATTTTTCCTTTTTGGGACTTTTAAAAAATAAAAAATTGAGTAATACTTACAGGTACATGGTGATGCTTGGTTTAAACTCAAGTAGAACAAAAGTGAAGGTTGTGTATGTTAAAATAATTTTTGTCGTTAACAGTGTGATTGCATCGTAAAATAACTTATACTTTTTTGAAACCAAGAAGAATGGTCGAACGTGCCGGCGAACCTAAAATTCAAAAAAATATAATAATTAAAAAATAATGGAATATAATCATTAAAAAATAATGGAATATAATTATTTAAAAATATTTGAAATAGAAAATTCCCGAAGGGACGACTGAAAAATCCCGAAAAATAAAATGCCCAACACTGTAAAATTACCGAATAATAAAATTCCGGAATAATAAAATTCCCGAACAGTTTATAATATTACCGAATTGAAAAATTCCTGAATAATAAAATTCCCGAACAGTTTATAATATTACCGAATTGGAAAATTCCCTGATAATAAAATAATATAAAATGTTATAATAAAATTCCCAACAGAAAATTGCCGAATTATAAAATATCCAAACTAGAAAATTCTCGAATTGAAGCAAACCAAATGTTTTTTTATAAATTTTATTTATTTAACAAAAATACAATCACATATTTTTATAAAATAATATTATTAATGTTTAAAGTTTCTAAAATTATCGTTGGAATTTAAAATACCTATAATTGGAAGAAAATTTCATTCAGAAATATACTTTTTTCAATTATTGCTATTTTAAATTTAAACAATAATTTTAGAAACTTTAAACATTAAATTTCTTTTTTATAAAAATATTTGATTGTATTTTTAATAAATAAATAATATTTATAACAAAAAATTGTAATTGTTTAAATTCGGGAATATTCTAGTTCAGATTATAAAATATCCGACACTAAAATTCCCGAATTTAAACAATTACAAAATTTTTTTTTTAATAAATCTGAATTATTTATTAAAAATACAATAATGGAATATTTTAATTAAAAAAATTTAATTTAATTTTAATTATTGTTTTTATATTTTATTATTGTATTGTTCATAAATAAATCGGCATTTTATAATTTCGGGAATTCTCTATTTCGAAAACCTTTTTTTTTTTCGGAAATTTTACAGTGTTTATGTACCTATAATTGTATATAATAACGTAATAAAAAATTGTTACGATACATTAATGTTTAATACATTTTTGAATTCTTTAAATTCAATTCAAAATGTTCCTAGGTTTCTAAATTAAACATTTTCAGTTGTTTCCAATTTAAAATCGTTGAATTTTGGAGGCCTAAACTGAATTAAAATCGCCTAATTTGAAAAAATATCAACATATGACTACAACATATATTCAATTTATGTACCTATAATTATATATGATAAAAAATTTAAATAACATATTAGAAGCATAAAAGAAGGAATAGAAAAGAAAATAAGAAACTTTCAAATCAGACTTTAAAATAGTCAAAATTGTTACGGATTCTTAAATTTTGATACATTTTTTAATACTTTGAATTCAATTCGAAATGTTGACAGGTTCCAAAATTGAAATTTACAGTTCTTTCCAATTCGAAATCAATTTCAGAGGCTTCAATTTAAAATCGTTCAATTTGGAAAGTTTTAACATATTATATGAAAATTTTCTATTTTCAATATTATCAATAAACAAAACAAAAATTGGAACACTTTCAGGTCTAAATTATGCATCCGTATATGCATGAAAATTAAAATTGTTAAATTTCAAATTCTTAAAATTTTGAACGGTACGATTTGAATCAATTCAAATTCGAAGACTTTATTTTAAATTATTTATTTTGAAATGCTCGGAACAAGATATTACTCAATTTTGGATACTTCCGATTTCGAATGGTAAAATTCTTAAGCTGTGGATAGAAATTGGAAAAAATATATATTTTTTAGGCCATGTAAATGTAATACTATAATAGGCCATGTAATACTCGATTTTTTATTTTTAATATTTTCAATAAACAAACAAAAATTAAAAAGAACAGGTTCAAATTATTCATTCTTACATACAACCAAATTAAAATTGTTTAATTTTGAATTCCTAAAATTTTTAATTGTTCAACTTTAATATAGATCATCAATTTCGAAGACTTTATTATAAATTATTTATTTTGAAATGCTCAAAATCAGACGCTACTCAATTTTGAAAATTTCTGATTTCAAACTGTCAAATTCTAAAAAATATATTTTTTAGGCCATGTAATACTTATCTGATTCCTACCTTACCGACATTTTTTTCTCAACAATTCACATCCACAAGAAATAAGATATAGAGTTTAAAATTTTAAAAAATTAAATAAAAGGCACTAAGGAATATTTCTATATTTGTTTTTAAAATTATTATTTTTCTTAATTCTAACAATTAAGGCCATGTAACGTTACAAGGCCATTTCCAACTTATCTGATTCCTACCTTACCTGTATTTTTTATCTCGCCACCCTGTCTACATGAAATGAGATATCGTGTTCAAAATTTGGTTATTCAAATAAGAGGCACTAAAGAAAGTTCACCTACCCCTGAAGTTTTATAATTACAAAAAAAACATTTCGGTAAGGTAGGAATCTGTTCGCGTGATCCATGTACATTGTACGACATGCCCTTAAATATTTTTCTTACGGTTCGAGCTGCAAATGTGAAAAATGATCCGTTCGCAAAAGTGAGGTAGTAACCCGGATAAAATCCATGCCAAATGGCAGACAAGGCGTAAGTGTAAATGGTTTTGTTTCGAGGCACTCTTTCATAAACTAATGATCTCAACCACCGATTTGTTCCCTTGTTCCAAGCTGCAATACTATCTCTAAGGCTAAGAGCAGTCTGAAAATAAAATTATAAAATTTATTTCACATGCATTAATTTGAGGCCATGTACACTTACCCGATTTCTAACTTACCGATATTCGGCAAGGTAGGAATCGCTAGATTCCTACCTTTCCGACATTTCTTTCAAATAACTCACGTCTATATTTTATTTTTAAAACAATGTCGGTAACGTAGGAATCGGGTGAGTGACACATGGCCTCAATTACCCACAAATTGAAATCAAAATTGAATCGTATTTTTGTATAAGGGGCCGTTCAAAACCTAAGGCACGCTATTTTAAAGACTTTAATTATTTATTTTCTAAATTTGTTTATTTATTTACTTTTAAGGGTAAATAAATATAATATTCCTAAAATTCCTGAAAAAATTCAAAAACGTTTTTCAAGATTTCAGATGACAAACAAAAATTTAAACAAAAAAGTTCATTGTCAACCAAATAGTTGAACTTTAAACCAAAAAACATGAATTTTCAACCAAACTGATTAATTTTCTGCCAAAAACGACGAATTTTCAATACAATAGTTCTATTTTAAACCAAAATATAGTTAAATTTGTAACCGAAAAATATTTTTCACAAAAAAAAAGTAATAGTTGATATTTCAACTACAAAAGATTTTAATTTTAAATCAAAAAGAGTTGAATTCATCCAAAAAAGACAGTTTTTCAATGAAATAGTTGAATTAACATCCAAAGCAGATTCATTTTTTAAGTAAACTGTTGTATTTTTGACCAAAAAAGATGACCTTTCTACCAAAAGAAAAGAATTTTCAAACCAAAAAAACGAACTTTTAACAAAATAGTTGTTAATACCACAAAAAAAAAGATTGTTGAGTCAAGAAAGAACAAAAATGTCAACTAAATTATAATTTTAGGGAAAAATTATTTACAATACAAAATAAAAATTTTAAATGACTATTTATTTTTTTAAGTTCATTTGTTTTGAAGATTATATAAATATAATTTTTCTAGGTTTCTTCAGAAAATTCAAAAAGATTTTTACGACTTGTAGAACTTTAGAAAAAATTTAATAATGTTTGATAAATTCTCGGAAATTTTTCAGTTTGAAATATTTTTATTCTCATCAAAATTTATAAAATTCCTGGATATATTTTAAACTCACTCAAATTATTCTTGAAATTTTGAAAAAAATTCCAAAATAAAAACAATTGCCTTGAAATCTTCCAGATTCTTTTTTGACAATTTTATCCATTTTTTGAAACGTTTTAAAATTTCCAGGCATCTTCAGAAATTTTTTTTTGTCGAAATCTTCAAAAATCTACATTTTGTTCTAAATGTTTTGAAATCTTTTTTTAATGAAAAATTATTTTTGTATCTTTTCAAAACTTCTAGGTATCTCTTTTTACTCGAATTCTTTGTGAAAATCTTGAAAAGCTTCTTTTACAAAATCTTCTAAAATCTACATTTTGTTTAAAATTGATTGAAATTTACTCAAGATTTAAATTATTTTCAAATCTTTTGAAAACTTTCAAAACTTCAAAATATCTTTTTATATAATTCAAAGTTTTTTTAAACAAAATTTTAAATGCTGAAAAATTAAAAAAAAATTACCTTAAAATTTTCAAGATTTTCAACAACAGAACGCATTTTCTACCGAAGAGATGGAGCTTCAACTAATAAACTGAATTTTTAACAAATTAATTCAATTTTCAACCAGGAAGTGGAATTTTCAATCACGAAGATTAATTTTCTACAAAAAAGACGAACTTACAATAAAATACATACATTTTCAATTAAAATTGATCAGTTTTCAAACAAGATCTTTGACTAATAGAATGCATTTTTGACAAAGTAGTTCAACTTTCAAATAAATTTGAAATTAAGGATATTTTATTTCACTCAAAAGAAAAGAAATTATAACAAAATACAAACTTTTTAACTAAATTATTGAATTCTCAACTAAAAACGATCAATTTTCGATAAATAATGGAATAGTTAAATTTTCAGTTAAAAAACATTAATTTTCAAAAACGAAAAAAAAGATTTTTCAAACAAAAAAATTTAGACGAAGAGGTGGATCCTCAACTAAAAAATTAAACTTTTAATAAAGTAATTAAATTTTAAACAAAGAAGTCGAATTTTTAATGAAGAAGATTAATTTTCTATGAAAAAAAAGAATTTAAAATAAAATACATACATTTTTAAGCAAATTTTCATATTTTCAAGTAAAATCGATCAATTTTCAACCAACAATGGAATAGTTAAATTTTGAGCTCAAAAAATTAATTTCCAACCAAAGAGATAGATCTCTAACTATATTATTAAATCAATTTTTAACAAAGTAGTTCAACTTTCAATTAAATTGGAAATCAAGAAGATTAATTTTCTACAAAAAAACAAACAAATTTACAGCAAAATACATAAATTTTAAAATTAATTTTTGACTCTTCAACCAATAATGGAATAGCTATATTTTTAGTACAAATATTTATTTTCAACAAGGATCTTCAACTGTTAAAATGAATTTTTTTAAAAGTAGTTCAACTTTTAAATAAATTTTAAATCAAGGAAATTATGTATTTCCCAAAGGCAAAAAAATGACACAAAATACATCAATTTTTAATCAAATTATTTAATTTTCAGCTAAAAACGATGAATTCTCAACAGCTTTCAATAACTTCCATAAAAAAAAGAATTTTAAACCAAATAGTTTAGTTTTCAACCAATAAGATGGATCTCCAACTAATAAAATAAACTTTTAATTAAGTAATTCAATTTTGAACCAAGAAGTTGAATTTCTAATCAAGAAGATTAATTTTCTGCTAAATAATACGAATTCAAAATAAAATACATACATTTTCATGCAAATATTTATATTTTTAACTAAATCTGATCAATTTTCCATCCAATAATAGAATAGTTAATTTTGAGTTGGAAGAATTAATTTTCAACCAAATAGTTTAATTTTCAATCAAATAGATGGATCTGCGATTAACCAAATGAGTTTTTAACAAATTAATTCAATTTTAATCCAAGAAATTGAATTTTCAATCCAGAATATTCATTTTTTACAAAAAAAAAGAACAAATTTATAATAAAATACATAAATTTTCAGTCAAATTTTTTAATTTTTAACTAAAATAGACCTGTTTTCGGCAAATAATGGAATAGTTCAATTTTCAGTTCAAAAAAATAATTTTCAAACAAAAAAAAAAACAATTTTTCAACCACATATTTTAATTCTCAATCAAGTAAATAAACATATGTTCAACTAATAAAATTAATTTTTAACAAATTAATTAAATTTTTAAGAAAAAAATTGAATTCTCAATGCAGAATATTCATTTTTTACCAAAAAAAAGAACGATGAATTTTCATCCAAAAATAGAATCGTTTTCTTATTAGATTCTATTAATTCAGTTCGCATTTTAGCGAAAAAAGATATAAATAATAAAAATAGTAAAATAAAAACAATAATTAAAATTTTTTCAAGTCTGGTACCCCCCTCCCAAGTAGCGTGACGTAGTTTTTGGCCGGCCCCTGATGGTATTTTTTATATTTAAAAAATATTAAATAAAAGGCAGGTTTATAATTTATCCTTACCTCAAATTTGAAGGCGTCAACGTTAGAAACATGATCCCAACGAGGTTTATTATTCTCATCGAAACCATTGAAACCAAGTCCTGAATTGTTGCAAATTGCATCTGCAAATATCCAGGCGTGATAATACTTAAAACGAACCAGCATTGTGGCAATCGTCAGGTACCAGAATTTGTAAAATATCGATGCCTCCTTGAGGAACTCGTCATCTGGAAAAAAATTAATTTAAGGCCATGTAGTATTTTACAGTGTCCTGCCTTACCGACATTTTTGACGCAACAACTTACATCCTCATAAATTAATATATAGAATTGAACATTTGTAAAGTTGAGTGAAAAACGGTCCTAATTTCTCGAAATACAAGAACAAATTTCCAAAAATTTTCCATAAAAAAAAGATACATTTTTTTAAATAAAACTAATGTAGATGAATTTTAAACAAAAAAGATGATTTTTTAACAAAAAAAATTAATTTTCAACCAAACAGATGAACTTTCCAGTAAAAGATACGAGTTTTCCAAAAAATAGTTAAATATTTAACCAAATAGTACAATTTTCAAGCCAAAAAGACGAATTTTTTCAAATACAGTTGAATTTTCAACAAAAAATTTACTTCTCAACCAAGAAAGATAAATTTTCAACCAAGAAAGATTACTTTTCTACCATAAAAGATGAATTTGTTTTAAAAAATGATAACTTTTTAACAAAACATAGTTGAATTTTCGACCAAAAATGACGACTTTAACAAAATAGTTAAATTTTCCAAAAATAATTAGATTTTTTAACAAAATAGTTGAATTTCTAACCAAACAGTTGAATTTTTAACTAAAATGATGAATTGCCAACCGAAAAAATAAATGTTTAACCAGCTAGTTCAACATTCGAAAAGTAGTTAAATTTTCAACCAAGCAGTTGAATTTTCAATCAAAGAGATGAATTTTAAACTAAAACGATGAATCTTCAACAAAAAAAATCAATTTTTGAACAAAGTAGTTCAATTTTCAACCAAACTGTAAAATTTGCAACCAAAAGAGATTAATTCTCAGTTAAATTCAACAAAAAGACGAATTTTTAACAAAATATTTGAATACTCAACCAAAAGGAAATGAAGCCCAAAAGTATAAATTATTAAAAAAAATACATAAATTTTCAACTAAAAAAGATACATTTTCAACAAAAAATGTCATAGTTAAATATTCAACCAAGTAGTAGAATTTTCAAATAAAAAAGATGAATTCTCAACGAAAAATGAAATAGTTGTTATTTTAACCAAAAAAGATTTCAATTTTAAATCAAAAACAGTTGAATTCAAACAAAAAAATATATATTGTCAACGAAATAGTTGAATTCTCAACCAAACTAAAACGAATCTTCAACCAAAAAAAATCAATTTTTGAAGAAAGTAGTTCAACTTTCAAGCAAACTGTAAATTTTTTAACCAAAAGAGGTGATTTCTCAGTTAAATTCAACAAAAAGACGAATTTTTAACAAAATAACTGAATACTCAACCAAAAGAATTTGAAGCCCAAAAGTATAAATTATTAAAAAAATACATACATTTTCAACTAAAAAAGATAAATTTTCAACAAAAAATGGCATAGTTAAATATTCAACCAAGTAGTGGAATTTTCAAATAAAAAAGATGATTTCTCAACGAAAAATGAAATACTTGTTATTTGAACCAAAAAAGATTTCAATTTTAAATCAAAAACAGTTGAATTCAACCAAAAAAGATATATTGTCAACGAAATAGATGAATTCTCAACCAAACTAAAACAAAGAATCTTCAACCAAAAAAAAATCAATTTTGAACAAAGTATTTCAACTTTCAACCAAACTGTGAAATTTTTAACCAAAAGAGATTAATTCTCAGTTAAATTCAACAAAAAGACGAATTTTTAATAAAATAATTGAATACTCAACCAAAAGAATTTAAAGCCCAAAAGTATAAATTATTTTAAAAAATACATAAATTTTCAACTAAAAAAGATAAATTTTCAACAAAAAATACCACGTAATTTTTCGTAGCGATATTTTCATTTAAAATAGTTGTTTCTTTTCAATATAAATTTAAAACAAAAAGTTCCGCAATTTTTCGTTACTGTTTTCTTTCAAAAAATTTTTTT
>CAKNYM010043751.1:38925-54799 GCA_932195095.1 Andricus curvator | reverse complement strand
GTGCGACTTATTATTGCCATGGTAACGGGTTGTCGCATCGTATTCCTCTTGAGCGGCCTAGCGCAAGCGCAGTACGTCTACACGCCAAAGTTGGGATCACTGATCGCAGAAACAAGTCAACGGCCGGTCAGACATGAGGGCCATGAACATTTTGAGATTCGTCATCATCAGAAGGTGTAGGTAAGATTTGTTTCTGCGACCTGCGAGATCGAAAGTGGAGACCCGCTTCTTCCCAAACCTACGAGTCCTACTTTATAACGGGTATTCTTTACCCTATCGTATCAGTTAATTCTTCTGTCTTTACTCACGTTGCTATCGTAATTATTAGAAATAATAATCTACAAGTGTTTGCAGCGAAAACAGAAGCTCTCGGCCGCATTTACGTAGCAATAAAAGGAACCCGATCAGTCTATTAGGCAGCTTTAAACAAGCTGTTTAGAGATCCTTAACCTCAAAAGAGAGTTGAGTCAAAACTGTAAAGATTTTTGATTGGCCCAAGCATACCGGAACTCGAAGGCCTCAAAAGCGCGCGATTTTGAAATCCGGGTCTTGAAGGTTTTTCTCTTTTATCGGAAGAAAAATGTAAATTGAGTATATGAAGTTAGTTAGTTATCAAATATCGATAAAACTACTTTAATATCAATGATATCATATAAGATAATTTTTCTGCTCATGCCTACGTTATTTGTGTAATTATTATTAATAAGCAACAAGTGTTTGCAACTAATACAATCCGTTCACATCATGATGTTGGTTTGGACAGATGCTTTTGTTCCTTTATTCATGTTTTTTTGAATTGGTTTGTTTGATGATTTAAATTGTTTTAGAACCAAAAAGTTTTAAAGTGTAACTGTTTAAAATTATAGAACTTTGAATTTCAAATCATATATATTTAAGGTCTTTCAATTTTTACAATTAGAAATTTAAAATTATGCGAGTTTTAAGCTTTACAATTAAAAATTCTGTACTTTTCATGATTTTTATTTAAAATCTTATCAATTTTGAAGATTCAGAATTGAAAACTCGACTTTTGGTTTTAGAAATTTAGGAGATTTTATTTATGGACCTGTAAAAATGAAGAGAGTTTTAACTCTCTAAAATTGTAGATCTTTAAATCTTTAAAATTGTAGTGTTTTTTATTTTGCAAATTAAAAATACACATAAAAATGTTATAAAAGGTCCCGATTATTTAAAACCGATTAAAATTGAAATTAAATTAATATAGTAAGAAAATCGATGATTTTCAGTGCCTGATCGTCTTTGCTTAAATTTAACCCACAATATCTTGGCAAATAAACAATTTTTAAATTTCGAAAAAAGGCACAGCAAATCCTTGGTTTTTTTACTAGGCATAAGATATTATTTTTAATTCAATTTATACAAAATTATAGATATATTGATATGCAATTAATCATAAGGATGTTTTTTCTCGTACTTTATATTGTACAAAGTTGCACTTGAAGTGTAGATTTATCTTCTTCAAATGTATATTTAATCTTATATATAAATAAATTTATTATTAACTATAATAATCTTGGATATTTTTTATTAATTCATTCTGTTTGACCAATTATTATTATATGATTGTTTATTAGTATGCTACGGTTTCACATCATAATTAATTTGAAATCGATTGATAAACGCCTCGGCTGTGCGCGTTAGCAAAATATGTTTAAAAAAATTATTATTTCAGGAATTTTAATATTTCCATGGATGCCATTTTTTTAAGTATCTGAAGATCATAAGCACCTTAATTGGTACAGCTTTTTATTTGCTGATTCGTAGTAGATAAGGAATGTCTAAGAAACTCATGATTTGAACAAACAATTTTAAAACCTACAGAATAAAATCAGATTTCATCATTTCTTGGAAATTTCCACAGTCAAATGTTATTTTCAATAGCTATATTTTACATCTTGAATTCGACATTGATCATGTTTGAGAAACTTACATTTACGATTGATAAATGTAATACTGTTGAATTTTACGTGTCTAGATTATTATCAATCGTAGAATTTTTTTTTACTTTATTGAATAATAAAAATATATCTTGTTAAATAAAATGTCATATAACAAATTCAACAAAACAAAAAATTATTTATGAAAAAAGGTATTAAGTTTTATGGATTTTCAGGTCCCAGATGGTTTTCAAATCACAAATCTTGCTATAAGTGTGTAAAGGCAATTTTTTGTATTGACCGAGACTTATACATGATTTCAATGCAAGTTTTGAATATTTTCCCTTGAAATAGAGAAATGTTTTAAATAATAAATTATATATATAAAATTTCTTCAAGAGATTGAAAAAAAATTGTAAAAGTCGGAGCAATTAAAAATGCTTTGCTTATAATTTTTCAGTGCGTGAATTTGGACTTCTAAAATCATGAGATGCATTCTGAAGCCACACTTTGTATAGTTGTGTTTGAAAATATTTTTTTATACATGGGTCACTTTGAAAATTTCTGGAATCAGATTCTAGAAACGATTTAAAATTGCTTTTTGAAATCACGAGTTTCTTACACATTCGTTATCTACTATGGATTAGCAAATAAAAACCTGTACCAATGTATGAAGAGGGTTATGATTACCAGTTACGGAAAAAATTGGCATCCATGAAAATACGAAAGTTGAAAAAAAAAATTTCCAAAAATTCATTGCAGAAGAACTTTTTCCAAAAAATGATATATTTTGAGATCATTAGAAAATTTTAATCAAAAGTCATGAACACAAAATGACTCTCCTTCAAATTGTTCCGGATTGAATGATGAAAAATTAAGATAATTACAAATAAATATTTTTGATTTTGAGCTTTCAAAACTGGATTCGTTGAAAGGAGATGAAAATTATTATTAGTTATATTAAAATGCGCTGAAAAAGCAAAATGTTGAAAATTATAAACCGAAATATACAGTAAAGTAGCCCATCCTGGAAAGTATCAATAATTTGAAATCGATTGATCAACGCCTCGGTTGTGCGCGCTAGAAAAATATGTTCCAACAAATATTATTTTTCTAATTTTCATATTTGGAAATATTTGAAATTGTTGAATTTTATGTGTACAAATTATTATAAGTCATTTTTTCTCTTGTCATCCAAAAACCTTAGAAATTATTCGATGATTCCAGAATTCCAAAATTTTATAAGAATCCAAGATGGTGGAGAGTCAAAATTACAAAATTATTTTACTTCTATTCTTTAAAAAACAATCATCCTAAACTTTTCTAGAAAATCAATCTTGTTTTAAAGTATTTTGTGTTAATATAGTAATAGAATTTTCAACCCAAAAAGACAAATTTGATACAAAGCATTCGAATTTTTAAGCCAAAGAGTTCGATTTTATTCTAAAAATCATCAATTTTCATGCAAGAATGAAAAAGTTAAATTATCATTTTAAGAAATGGATCGTCAACACAAAGAAAAACGATTTGTCAATAACATAGTAAAAATATGACACCAAATATTTGTAATTTCTATCAAAATAGTTGAATTCTTAACTAAAAAATAAGAATTCTCAAAGAAAAATTTGATACTTGAATTTTCAACAAAAAACGATCAATTTTCAACCAAACATAAAACAGTTAAATTTTCAAATAAAAAATTACTTTTTAACAAAAAAAAAGACTAATTTTTAACAAAAAATTTTAGTTTTCAATCAACAAAACGAATTTTTAACGAAGAATTTCAACTTTTTGTTTAATTTTATTTATCGATCTGTCCAATTGAAGAGAATTTGAACTGTTGAAACTCTTTTAAATTTGCAAAGCATCATAGAAAAGAGTCCATGGAAAGACATTCCTAGTAAATTCTGTAAAAAATTAAGCCTATGCGCTGAAAAATAGCCAAACTCTGAATATGTTTATCAAAATTGTTTCAATAATTAATAATTCTTAGGTATTTGCAAAGCATCATAGAAAAAAGTCCTCGGAAAAATATTCTTAGTTAATTTTGTAAAAAAAATGGAAATTATTCGTTGAAAAATAGCCAAACTCTGAATATGTTCATGAAAATTGTTTCAATAATTAATAATTCTTGGGAATTCGCAAAGCAATATAGAAATGAGTCCTCGGAAAGACATTCTTTGTTAAATCTGTAAAAAAATTGAGTCTATTTGCTGAAAAATAGCCAAACTCTGAATATGTTTATGAAAATTGTTTCGATATTTAATTATTCTTGGGAATTTGCAAAGAATCATGGAAAAGAGTCCTCGGAAAGATATTCTTCATTAATTCAGTAAAAAATTGAGAATATTCGCTGAAAAATAGCCAGACGCTGAACATTTTCATGAAAATTGTTTCAGTAATTATTCATTCTCGGGAATTTGACAAGCATCATAGAAAAGAGTCCTTGGAAAGACATTGTTTGTTAAATCTGTGAAAAAATTGAGTGTATTTGCCGAAAAATAGCCAAACTCTGAATATGTTTATGAAAATTGTTTCGATAATTAATAATTCTTGGGAATTTGCAAAGCATCATAGAAAAAAGTCATCGGAAAGATATTCTTTGTTAATTTTGTAAAAAGATGAAAACTATTCGTTGAAAAATAGCCAAACTCTGATTGTGTTCATGAAAATTATTTCAATGATTAATAATTGTAATTTTTCTATTAAAATAGTTGAATTCTTAACTAAAAAATAATAATTCTCAAAGAAAAATTTTATAGTTGAATTTTCAACGAAAAACGATCAATTTTCAACCAAACATAAAACAGTTAAATTTTCAAATATAAAATTACTTTTTAACAAAAAAAAAGACTAATTTTTAACAAAAAAGTTTAATTTTCAATCAACAAAACGAATTTTTAACGAAGAATTTCAACTTTCAACCAACCCGTGTAAAAAAATCCTGTTGGACGAAAGTACTGAAAGACTTCCATTTTATATTTTTTCAAAATTTCCTCATGTGCTGATGGGACTTATGGTAATTGAAAAACTTGAATTTAATATCATGAGCACCAAAGACCTTTCTTTAAAGTTTAAACATTGAAAACCCAAATATATAGTAAAGTAGCGCATCCTGGAAAGTATCAACAATTTGAAATCGATTGATCAACGCCTCGGTTGTGCGCATTAGCAAAATATGTTCCAAAATATATTATTTTTGTAATTTTCATATTTTCAGGAATTAAAATTTTGTTTACGTATACCTGAAAATCATAATCGTCTTTACAAATTCTTACAGCTTTTTATTTGTTGATACACCACAGCGCATCTCTAAGAGACCCCTAACCGCAACAAACAATTTGAAAACCTACCGAATAAAAACAGATTAAACATAATTGTTAATTTCTTGGACTCTTTCACAGTCAAATATTGTTGAATATTCATCATTATATTTTTTATATCTCAAATTTGAAAAAGTTAAAAGTTACATTTAGAATTGATAAATTCGAAATTGTTGAATTTTATGTGTATAAATTATTATCAATCATAGCGTCATATAACAAAGCGAACAAAATACGACAAAATGTATTCATCAAAAAAAAGGAAGTATATTTTTCGATGTTTTTAGCGCAAAATGTGAATCTAATTTACATTTTATCAGCACAGACAATTTCTTTTTGAAACTGGACACATAAGTGATTTTGATACCTTTTTCCTCTCCGTATCCAACAACAATTGAAATCCTCGGATGATTCAAGAAGACCAAAATTTTATGAAAATACAAAATGACGGGCAGTCAAATTCACAAAATTATTCTAATTTTTTAATAAATTAGAGATCGATTGATAAACGCCTTAGTTGTGCGCGTTAGCAAAATATTTTCATTGATCCCAATTTTTTGATAATTCGAAGTTTCAAGTTTTAAATTTGAAATACTCATAACTTTTTCAACCATTTTTTTTTCGTCAAATCAGTAAAATATTCCATTCAGTGACTTGAATTCGGTCTTTGAATTCCTTCAACTCTTCTAAATACTTTGAATTCCTTGAATTCTCCGAATTCCCTAAATACTCTGAATTCCTTTAATTTTTTGTAGATTCCTCTGAATTCTTTCCAATATTCTAAAGTCCTCGTAATCCAGGCAATTTTCCAAAAATTTTGAGAGGCTTTTACAATTTTTTTTGATTTTTTTAAGTTTGAATTAAAAAAAAAATTTGTAGCGCGTGATGATCGTGTAAAGTATAATTGAATTGAAATCGATTGATAAACGCCATGGGTTTGCACGTTAGCAAAATATGTTCAAAAAAACTATGATTTTTTAAATATTCATATTTTCGTGGACGCTAAATTTTTAAAGATATCTAGAGATCATTTTTAAGTTTTCTTGAAGTTTGAGCAATTTAAATTGCTTGAATTATAATTTTTCAATCTAAAATGATTCGGTTTTGTGCGTTTTCAATTTAAGAGAGAATCCAGAAAATACCATTAATTCACAATACGCGTTGAAAAGAAAATTTTATAAACAAATACAAATTGTTAAAATATTTACAAATCATCTAAGGAATAAATAAAATCTTGTAACTTAACCCCATAAAAAGATCTTCATATTTTTTGTATTTTATTTATTTTTACTTTGAATGTGTCTTATAGGAAATATCAAGGTATCAGCAATATGTTTTGTAATATAACACGAATATTCAAGGTTTAATATTTGAATTTTAGAAATGATAGATCTACGGTGAAAATTTTTTGTGTGGTTGATACATACTTTTTAGTAAAAGGAATGGAGTATGGTCAAATATATTAAAAAGTTAGCTGATGTTAATTGATCTTGACTAGATAAGAAATAAATTTGGATGTTGAATTTTTTTGGTATACTGGTCCAATTCCATTGTTTTGGTCCAAGTCTTAAGCAGTTTTAAAATTGTCTATTGAAATCACGAGTTTCTTAGACTTGGCTAAGGTGCAAGCCCAAGACGTTTATCAATCGATTTCGATTCAACTATACTTTTCAGGATCCTCCTGCGCTACTTTAAAAAATAGTTTTGTTTTCAATATACTATCCTAGATAAACAAATATATTAATTGCTCACGTGCAAACCCAGGGCGTTTATCAATCGATTTCAATTCAATTATACTTTGCAAGATCCTCACGCGCTACTTTTCCATGTAGCTCTGTTTTCAATTTTCAACCATTTGTTTTTTCAACTCATCCTAAAGTAGCTATTATTAATTTTCATCTTCTTGGCACTTGAATTCAAACAGAGTAAATAGAATTGAATAAGAAAATTCCATTGTGGCTATGCTTGGTTGAAATATTATTCTTTTTGGTTGAGAAGTCTACTATTTTATCTTTAGTAGTGAATTCATATTTTTTCCTTTGAAATGTTATCATTTGGGTAAAAATTGTAATTACTTTGTTCAGAATTTAACAATTTTGTTGAAAGATCAGGAAGAGAGAGAGAGCGAGAGAGAGACTCGGGTCTGTGACATAAGACACAACGCGTGTGTCAGAGGCTTGCGTCACACTTTTCAGCCATGGTTTCATTAGAACCAGGTGCGACTCCCCATATCGAGGTCTAAGATGTTTAAACATCAAAACCGCGTAAATCATTCTTGTTTTACCATTCTGCAACAATACGACATGAGACAGAGACTCAAAAGATAAAGAGAATTAGTTTAATTTATTTACTGCCTCCATCACGCAACCTATGGGTATGAAATCTGGCCAATAAGGAAAGTTTTGGGATCAGCGAAAAAAAATCTTCCTCCTTCCACTCTGATTATTTGGTCACACAAGTTACTAAATCAGATAACTATTCTCTGCAATATTAAACGTTTGAAAAAATGAAGATGATAACTGAAATTCTACACCTCGCATTTTTCGGTGTCTTTTACTTTGAAAGTAAGTGTAACATAATATTAAGATTTATAATTTTAACAAATATTACATACATATTAAGGTGAAACGAATAAGCATTTTTTAAATGTTAAAAATTGGAAATATAAATATTTAGAAAAGCAGAGCATCCTGAAAAGTATAATTAATTTGAAATCGATTGATAAACATCTCGGTTATGCGTATTAGCAAAATAGGTTCGCAAAAACTATTATTTTTTATTTGAATGTTCTTATA
The DNA here is from genome assembly GCA_932195095.1 of Andricus curvator. Taxonomy (NCBI): domain Eukaryota; kingdom Metazoa; phylum Arthropoda; class Insecta; order Hymenoptera; family Cynipidae; genus Andricus; species Andricus curvator. The sequence continues at coordinate 46,783 of CAKNYM010043751.1, read as the reverse complement.
AATGCAAATTTTTGTACTTATCTGAAAATCATAAGCGTCTCTATAAATTGGTACAGCTTTTTATTTGTTGATCCGTCGTAGATGACGCATATCTATGATAACACTGATTTCAAGGAACGATTTTAAAACCTACCGAATAAAAACGGAATTGATCATTTCGTGGAATCTTCCACAGACAAATATTGCTGTTAGATCCGATGAAGATTGTCGCAAAAGGATAATGTTTGCTGCAAAAAGATTTCTTCCGAGAAAAATGAAAATCATTAGTTTTTCTACCTTGAACTGATTCAGATTCAGAGTCAAACTCTGAATTTGTGTATGAAAATTATTTGAATAAATAATGATTGATGTAAATGTCCAAAGTATCGTAGTAAAAAGTTGTTTGAAATACATTCTTTGTTGATTCCGTAAAGAAATTAAGCCTATTCTTTGAAAAATGGCCAAACTCTCAATTTTCTCATGAAAATTGTCGGAATGTATTTATAGTTAATTACGTAAAAAATGGACCCTATTCGTTGAAAAATATCAAAATTCTGAATTTATTTATGAATGTTTTTTAAATAATTAATGATTCTTGTAAATTTACAAAACATAGTAAAGAGTCATCGGAAAGACAATCTTAGTTGACTCTGTAAACAAATTGTGTTTATTCCCTGAAAAAAACCCAAACTCTGCATATGTTTATGAAAATTGTTTAAATAATTAATAATTATTGTAAATTTTCAAAGCATCTTAGGAAAGAGTTATTTTAAAAACATTCTTTATTGATTCCGTAATCAAACTGAGCCTATTCTTTGAAAAATAGCCAAACTCTTAATTGCTTTATCAAAATTGTTTAAATAATAATTCGTCGTTGGAAATTTGCAGAGCATTATAGTAAAAAGTCGCCGGAAAGACATTCTTACCTAATTCTTTAAAAAATCAAGCCTATTCGTTGAAAATTAGCCAAACTCTTAATTTTTTAATTGAAATTGTTTAAATCATTAAATTTCTTGTGAATTTACAAAGCAACATAGAAAACAATCATCTGAAAGATATTCTAGTCGACTTCGTAAGCAAATTGAGCCTATTTCTTTAAAAACAGCCAAACTCTGAATATGTTGATGAAAAATGTTAAAATAATTAATAATTATTGTATATTTTCAAAGCATAGTAAGGAGTCATCAAAAAGACAATCTTAGTTGACTCCATAAACAAATTGTGTATATTATTTTTAAAAAAACTCTGAATATGTTTATGAAAATTGTTCAAATAATTAATAATTATTGTAAATTTTCAAAGTATCATAGGAAAGAGTTATTTTAAAACCATTCTTTATTGATTCCGTAATCAAACTGAGCCTATTGTTTGAAAAATAGCCAAACTCTTAATTGATTTATCAAAATTGTTTAAATCATAATTCATCCTTGGAAATTTGCAGAGCATTATAGCAAAAAGTCACCGGAGAGATATTCTTACTTAATTCTGTAAAAAATCGAGCCTATTTGTTGAAAAATAGCCAAACTCTTCATTTTTTAGTTGAAATTGTTTAAATAATTAAAAATTCTTGTGAATTTACAAAGCAACATAGAAAACAGTCATCTGAAAAATATTCTTAGTCGACTTTGTGAGCAAATTGAGCCTATTCGTTGAAAAAAAGCCAAAATCTGAATATGTTAATGAAAAATGTTAAAATAATTAATAAATATTGTATACTTTCAAAGCATAGTGAGAAGTCATCAGAAAGACAATCTGAGTTGACTCCATAAACAAATTGTGTATATTCTTTTTAAAAAAAACTCTGAATATGTTTATGAAAATTGTTCAAATAATTAATAATTATTATAAATGTTCAAAGTATCGTAGGAAAGAGTTATTTTAAAAACATTCTTTATTGATTCCGTAATCAAACTGAGCCTATTGTTTGAAAAATAGTCAAACTCTTAATTGATATATCAAAATTGTTTAAATAATAATTCATCCTTGGAAATTTGCAGAGCATTATAGCAAAAAGTCACCGGAATGATATTCTTACTCAATTCTGTAAAAAATTGAGCCTATTCCTTGAAAAACAGCCAAACTCTGAATATGTTAATGAAAAATGTTAAAATAATTAATAATTATTGCATCTTTTCAAAGCGTAGTAATGAGTCATCCATAAACAAATTGTGTATATACCTTGAAAAAAAATCTGAATATGTTTATGAAAATTGTTTAAATAAATAATAATTATTGTAAATTTCCAGAGCATCATAGGAAAGATTTATTTGAAAAACATTTTTTATTGATTCTGTAAAAAAATGAGCCAATTCGTCAAAAATAGACAAACTCTGATTTTGTTTATTTATCTATAAAAAAAATTACCTTATTCGTTGAAAATAGAGAAAATTTGAATTTGCAAAGCAACATAGAAAAGGGTATTTGGAAAGTTATTCTTAGATTATTCCGCATAAAAAAATTGTGCCTCTTCCTTGAAAAATAGCCAATCTCTGGATATCTTTACAAAAATTGTTGAAATAATTAATAATTATTGTAAATGTGCAAAGTATCGTAGAAAAGAGATATTGAAAATACCTTATTTGTTGATATCTAAAACAAATTCAGCCTATTCTTTAAAAAATAGCCAAACTACTAATTTGTTCATGAAAATTGTTTAAAAAAAAAAAAAAAAAAAATTGATTAGCAGTTTGAACTCGAAAGTTCATTGCCTCACTACCCGATTCGGGTAGTGTTTCTAGGTGGATATTTACTACCAATGTGGGCCCACCACACCCACGACGGGCCAACAGCAACGCAGTATTCCTGGATGGTCACCCATCCAAGTACTAACCGCGCCCAACAATGCTTAACTTCAGTGATCTTACGAGAACTGGTGTTTCCAGAGTGGTATCGCCGTTGAAAATTGTTTAAACAATTAATAAATCTTGGAAATTTGCAGAGCATTATAGACAAAAGTCATGGGAAAGATATCCTTAGTCAATTTTGTAAAAAACTGAGCCCATTAATTGAAAAATAGCCAAATTCCTAATTGGTTCACAAAATTGTTCAAATAATTATTAAATTTTGGAAATTTACAAAGCAACATATAAAAGAGTCATCGGAAAGATATTCTTAGTTAACTCCGTAAACAAATTGTGCCTATTTCTTGAAAAACACCCAGACTCTGAACATTGTCATAAAAATTGTTTGAATAATTAATCATTATTGTGAATGTGCAAAGTATCGTAGAGAAGAGTTATTGGAAATACGTTCTGTATTGATTCCAGAAATGAATTGAGCCTATTCTTTTAAAAGTAGACAAACTCTCCATTTATTTATAAAAATTGTTTAAATGATAAAAAACTCTTGTAAATCTGCAGAGAATTATATAAAAAAGTCATTGGAAAGACATTCTTAGTTAATTTTGTAACAAATCGAGCCCATTAATTTAAAAATAGCCAAACTCTGAATTTTGTAAATAAAAATTGTTTAAATAATTGATAATTCTTGTGAATTTACAAAGCAACATAGAAAAGAGTAATCGGAAAGAAATTCTGTGTTAACTCCGTAAACAAAATGTGCCTATTCCTTGAAAAATAGCCAAACTCTGAATATGTTTATAAAAATTGTTTAAATAATTAATAATTATTGCAAATTTGCAAAGTCTCGTAGAAAAGAATTATTGGAAATACATTCTTGATAATTCCGTAAACAAATTGAGCCCATTCATTAAAAAATGGCCAAACTCTTACTATTTTAACTGAAATCGTTTAAATAATTAATAATTCTTGTAAATTTACAAAGAAACATAGAAAAGAGTAATCGGAAAGATATTCTTAGTAGACTTCGTAAACGAATTGTGCCTATTCATTGAAAAATAGCCAAACTCTGAATATGTTTATAAAACTTGTTTAAATAATTAATAATAATTGCAAATTTGCAAAGTCTCGTAGAAAAGAATGATTGGAAATACATTCTTGGTAATTCCGTAAACAAATTGAGCTCATTCGTTAAAAAATGGTAAAACTCTTATCGAAGAGACCAAATGAAAAAGTGCTAACTCGCGTGGCGAACTATCAAACCTTCAAAATCCCATATATATTCTGTTGTGGACATCGGCGCCCACAACTCTGTAGCATCTTTTTATTTAGTCTCTACGAGATAGCACCTTTTCATTTGGTTTCTCTGAGATAGAACCTTGTTATTTGGACACGTCGAAATTTGGATCACCAAATTTTCTAAATGTCGATTTTTTTTCAAAAAAATTAGGTGCAGATGCATTTACGGTGAGGATAAAAATGAGGGATGACTCTATTTTCGAGGGAGGTCTCACGAGAACTGCAGCTGTACCTGACTGGATGAAACCACAGAAGGCTGCTGAGCACTATTTCGCTTATATACAAATGAATTCGGGTCAGGATTACGTGACCGGTTCTCTCACAGCGAATCCTGTACTCGATGGTCATATTCCTGGTAAAAATTTGCCAAAGGAAGCTGAGGTAGTAATGGAAATCGAAGTAGGCATTGTAGAATATTCAGCTAACTATTTCCACATTCACAACATCAATCGTCCGTGTTTTAGACCAAGAAATGGCCATTTTCTTGAGCCACGAAACAGCTTCGGCCGCATTTACGTAGCAATAAAGGGAACCCGCTTTATCTTTTGGGCAGATTTAAAATAAGAAGCCTAATATTATAGCGGGTAATCTTCACCCTATCATAGCGGATAATTGAGCCGCCGGATGCAATAACCAGCCCGACGCTCGAAGACGCGTAAAAGTATTGTCCAATCGTCTCAAAGAAAGAAAATTTTCAAAAATCAAAAAATCAATTTTTTGAAAACGTAGAATTCTAGATAACAAAGAAGCGAAACTTCTTTCTTTCAGGATTTTTTTTGCCAAACGTTTATTTTTAAAAATAAAAACGAAATATTGAAGAAAAGTTTATCCCTGATTTAATTATGTTTTAAAACTTGCATCGCTCTAGCTCGGCCACATATTATTGAAATGAGTTCATATTTGCAGCACGTATTCCAAATACTCTAGCGATGCCTAGGAAATCATGAAAAAGTTAAGAATCGCTTATCGTTTAATAATATTTAATTGTAAAATGAGGTCAATCGATAATTGTGATTTCTTGGTTTCGCCGGTAAAAAGTATCTAGGTAACTTCGACTTTCAAACAACTTCCAGTGAGTGATTTGTTCAGCAATATTGAATGAAGTTTTTTGGAAAATCTCATATCGAATCGTTGAAAATTTACTGAGATATTCAGATTGGGAAAAAGTACTCGACGTCTGGCCGCACTGTAAGCTAATGCGTCGCGGGGACTGCTCTGTCAGGCAGCGTTCTCGAAGTTCAGTCTGCGCGGGCAGACGTCGAGTACTTTTTCCCAATCTGAATATCTCAGTCAATTTTTAACGAATAGATATGAGATTTTCCACAAAACTTCATTCAATATTGCGGAACAAATCACTCACTAGCAGTTGTTTGAACGTCGAAATTACGTAGATACTTTTTCCCGGCGAAACCAAGAAAACACAATTATCGATTGACCCCATTTCGAAATTAAATATTATTACACAATCAGTGATTGTTAACTTTTTGATAATTCCCTTGGCATCGGTAGAGTATCTTGAATACCTCCTACAACTATGAACTCATTTCAATAATATTTGGCCGAGTTTGAACGATTTAAGTTTTAAAACTTGATTAAATCAGGTAGAAACTTTTGTTCAATATTTCGTTTTTATTATTAAAAATAAACGTTTTGGCAAAAAAAGTTCTAAGAGGAAAAAGTTTCATTTCCTTATTCTCTAGAATTCTACATTTTCGAAAAATTTATTTTTTCATTTTGAAAATTTTCTTTCTTTGAGAAGATCGGACAATAATTTTACGCGTTTTCGAGCGTCGGGCTGGTTATTGCACTCGGCGGCTCAATTCTTCTGGTTTTACGCACGGTGCTAGCGTATACGGAAAAAAATTTTCACTGGCTTACAGAATTTTCTGTTTGAATTATGAAAACCGATTCTATGTGAAGGCATCATGGAACCAAAAAAATCTCCTTGATGATGAATTAAAAAAATTTAACATTCTGTAGATGTACGAAATTGATGTTTTATAAAAATTCTTTATTGTATGGGAAATTTGAATTGCTGCACTACTACGCTGGCTTAGAAATTTTATTTATCATAATTGTCTATTTGACACTAATAGTTTCTCAATTTATAGAAACAAAATTTTCCTACAAATGGAGATATTTTTATTCTCAAGCTTACCAATTCAAATAATTTCACTACTAAGTATTCAAAAGTAAAAATTGAAGCAATTTTACCACTATAAATTCGACCAATTTTACATTTAGAGTATTTCAAATTGAAATTTTTTTTATTCGAATTGCTGAAAAATGGTAAAATTTATAACCTCTAAAATTTATAATTCACAGGTTTCAAAACGCAAGAATAAAAATTTCACATTTCTTTCTTCAAAATTGAAAGGTTTTATGTACAATTTTATTTACAATTAAAAATATCCGTGTTTTAATTTTCACAATGAAAAATTATGTAGTTTGTACATTTTCAAAATTTCTTCAATTTTCAAGATTTCAAATTGAACGCCTGTCTACAGGTCTTCCAAATCATCAAAAATTAGGAACTTTTATTTGTAAATGTTTAAAATTAAACATCATTTCAGTTTTCAAAATTACAAAAATTTTGTAATTTTGATGATTTACATTCGAAATTTCTTCAATCTGAAAGAGTTTGAATTAAATTAACTTTTGATCTTCAAAATCATCAATATTTGAGCACTTTTATTTATACATCTTTAAAAATAACGAGTCTTCAATTGTAAACCTTAAAAATGATAGAAATTTGAATGTTAAATTTTGAAAATAGAAGGGTTGTTAATTTTGAAAATTTACAATTAAAAATTATGCAATTTTTGAGTTTTACAATGAAAAATTCTGAAATTTTTATGACTTTTTGTTAAATTTCATCAATTTGGAAGATTGAGAATTTAAATTTGACTTTTTATCTTCAAGATCAACAAAATTGAGGAATTTTCACTTATACATTTTCAAAATTAAAGAGTTTTCAGTTGTAAATTTTGAAAATTATAGTACTTTGAATTTTTAATCTTTAAATTAGACAAGTTTTTAATTTTGAGAAATTACAATTAAAAATATGCGCGTTTAAAATTTTTCAATTTATAATTCTGTAATATTGACTTTTGACTTTAAAAATTTAGGAATTGTGAATTTTTCTTATTTCAAATTCAAGAATTTCCAATTATAACTCTTCAAATTTTAGAACTTTGAATTGGAAATATTTAAAATTGAAGAGTTTTCAAAATGCACAATTGAAAATTGTCCAAGTTTTAAGTTTTACAATAAATATTCTGTAATTTTAATTATTTTCATTCAAAAGTTCATCAATTTGGAAGATTCAGAATTAAAAACTCGATTTTTGTTTTTCAAAATATAAGGAATTTTATTTATGGATCAGTAAAATGGAAGAGTTTTCAATTTTAACTCTTTAAAATTTTAGAACCTTAAAATTGTAATCTTGAGCATTGTAGAGTTTTTAATTTTTTAAATTTACAATTAAACATTATGCAGCGTTTAAGAGTTGAAATAAAAAATTATACTTTTGATTTTCAAAATCATCAAAATTGAAGAATTTTTATTCATACTGTTTTGAAACTAAAGAATTTTCAATTGTAAATCTTCAAAATTAATTTATTTGGAAAAAGATTCAAAATTATAATTACAATTAAAATTAAAATTGAAATTAAAGAATTAAAATTAAAATTAAAACTAAAATTGAAATCGAAATTGAAATTAAAATTAAAACTAAAATTGAAATTGAAATTGAAATTGAAATTGAAATTGAAATTGAAATT
>CAKNYM010043751.1:25487-35494 GCA_932195095.1 Andricus curvator | reverse complement strand
TAGGGGTCGTGCATAAATTGGGTAAAGTTTTTTTCTGAAATTTTGAACCACATCAACCCATTTGTTGAAGTCGGTAAGTTCTGACAATGTTCATTTTTAGATTGAAAATATCACTCTTTTCACCACAAGTTTTTACAATGATAATTAATTTGAAATCGATTGATAAACGCCTTGATGGTGCGTGTTATAAAAATATTTTCATGGATGCCACTTTTTTTATAATTCCGGTTTTCAAGTTTTAAAATAGTGAATAAATTTTTTAAACGAATTTATTTAGGTGTCATTTCTAAACCAATCTATTCAGATTAGGGGTCGCGCATAAATTGGGTAACATTTTTTTCTGAAATTTTGAACCACTTCACCCCGTTTGTTGGTGTCACTGAGTTATGTCTACGTTTCTATTTTAGATTGAAAATATCACTCTTTTCAACACAAATTTTTACAATGATAATCAATTTGAAATCGATTGATAAACGCCTTGGTTGTGCGCATTATCAAAATATTTCATGGATGCCAATTTTGTGATCATTCGGGTTTTCAAGTTTTAAAATGCTGAATAAATTTTTTTCATGAATTTATTTGGGGGCCATCCTAAAATAACGTGAATTAACAAAAAATATAATAGTTAATATTTCAATCAAGAAAATACTATCATATTAAATAACAAAATTGTTAAATTTAATCCAAAAGGACTTTATTTTAACAAAATAGTCGAATTTTCAACCAAGTAATTAAATTTTCAAAGATGAAGATTAATTTTCTACTAAAAAAGACAAATTCTCAACAAAATATATACATTTTTAAACAAATATTGAATTTCTCAACCAAAAAGATTTATTTTCTACAAAAAATACGAATTTTCAACAACATACATAAATTTTCAACCAAATAGTTACATTCTCCAACCAAACAAAATTAATAACTAAATTAATTAAATAAAAGAATTTTCTATGATACAGTCGAATTTTTAACCCAATAAATTTTCAACCAAATAAATAATGAATTTTCAGTTGAAAAAAAACTAATTAAAAAAAAATTCAATAAAGCATTTTAATTTTCAGCCAAATAGATGAAGTTTCAACCAAAATGATGAATCTTCAACCTAAAAAACGAATTTTTAAGAATGTAATTCAACTTTCAAACAACGAGTTGAATTTTCAACCAAGAGGTTTAATTTTCTAACAAAAAAATACGAATTTCCAAAAAAATACATACATTTTTAATCAGATTGTTCAATTTTCAACCAAGAAGATGAATTTTTTACCAAAACAGACAAATTTCAAACAAATGACATACATTGTAAATCAAATAGTTACATTGCTAAACTGAAAATGAATCATTTTTAAACAAAAATAGAAGAGTTAAATTTTCATATTAAAAAATTTATTTTTAGTAAAAAATAAACGAATTTTCAAAAAGCAATTTAGTTTGAAAAAAGTGATGAAATTTTAACTTAAATGATGAATTTTCAACCAAAAAATTGCATTTTTAACAAAAAAATTGATTTGCTACTAAAAAAGACAAATTTTCAACAAAATACATACATTTTCAACATTTAAAATCTAAATTTCCACAAAAAACTTAATTTTCAACCAAATACTTGAATTTTCATCTTAAATGATGAATTTTCAACCAAAAAATTACATTTTAACAAAAAAATTGATTTGCTACTGAAAAAGACAAATTTTCAATAAAATACATACATTCTTAACAAATAGGATTCATTTTCTTCCGAAACAAAAAATGTTCAACAAAATAGTTGAATTTTCAACAACAACAAAAATTTTTAGTCAAGAAAGAAAGACCACTTTTCTACAATATATTTGAATTTTCAATCGAAAAATATAAATTTCAAACAAAGAAGTTTAATTTTCAACTAATGCGGAAAATTTTCAACTAAAATGATGAATCTTCTACCCAAAAAATGGATTTTTTCAAAGAGTAATTCAACCAAGAATGTGAATTTTCAACCAAGAAGTTGCATTTTTAACAAACAAAAAAATTATTTTCTACGAAAACAGCCAAACTGTTAACAAAATACATACACGTTTATTATTTGAATTCAAAATTTTTACAAAAAAGTTAATTTTCAACCTAATACTTGAATTTTCAACTTAAATGACGAATTTTCATCCAAACAATTGCATTTTCAACAAAAAATTGATTTACTACTAAAAAAGACAAATTTTCAATAAAATACATACATTTTTAACAAAAAGGATTAATTTTCTTCCGAAAAAGACAGATATTCAAAAAAATATGTAGTTGAATTTTCAACCCAAAAAAAATTGTTAGTCAAGAAAGACAAAAAATTTCAATCAAATATTTGAATTTTCAAGTAAGAAAGACAACTTTTCTACAATCAATTTTCATTTTTAATTAAATATATGAATTTTAAACAAAGTAGTTTGATTTTAAACTGAAGCGATAAATTGTCAAATAAAATTATTAATCTTAAACCCAAAAAATGGATTTTTCAAAAAGTAATTCAACCAAGAATGTGAATTTTCAACCAAGAAGTTGCATTTATAACAAAAAAAATGAGTTTTTCTAAAATAGACAAATTTTCAACAGCAAAAAAACATGTTCAACATTTGAAATAAAAATTTTCACAAAAAAGTTAATTTTCAACCAAATACTTGAATTTTCAATCTGAAAAGATGAATTTTTAACGAAAAATTTAATAGCTGATATTTCAACAAAAAAAGATTTTACTTTAAAATCAGAAACAGTTCAATTCAACCAAAAAAGATAAACTTTCAAAAAAATCCTTGAATCCTCAACCAAGCCAGATTACTTTTCAACTAAACAATTGCATTGTTAACACAAAACAATTATTTATACTTCTAACCGAAGTTTTTAATTTTCGTATTCAAAAATAGCGGCACACTTAAATTTTGCTCACATTTTAGTTACGGTTTGACTAGATTATCAATTTTTCATAGTGAAATGAAATATTTCTAAAATTTAGATGAAAGTTACAATTGATTGACTCTGTTCTTCGCTTAAAATTCATCATGACGACAGTATGTAAATGTAATTTTTCTTTGATCAATGCCAGGAAATCTGAAGTATTTCTCACAGTATGTATATAGGCTTATTATAATATTTTTCAGAAACATAAATACCCACATTCTTCAATTCTTAATACAATATTCAATGTAACGATTTTCTCTCATGATCGGTATAATCAATCAAACCTGAGGAGAATCACGCAACACTCATCGGAACGATGACGAATCACCTAAATGGCTCTCAAAACTATCCCAATGATAAGTATCATTCATTCTTAAAAACTTGAAACTTTTTTTTCGAGTCAAGAACATGTTTAAAGCATTTTTGTCTGATTCTGAACCAATCTATTCAGATTATTACATTTTCCAAATAGGAAAAGAAACAATCTAAAATTTCATACATTTCTAAAATGTAAAATAAAAGGATATTCAAAACATCCTTTATACAAAATTGAAATAAAAAAGGTGTCCTTGAGAAAATTGAGGTAATAATTTTTTGGCCTCAATTAAAAGAAATCTCAAAATATTTATAAGCATTCCCTGCAGTTTGGAACAAATCTTGAGCTTAGTTCTTCCTTATTTTTTTAAACATATTTTTTTAACGCTTGTAACCAACGCGTTTATCAATCGATTTCAAATTGATTATACCGGAATCCCTGCAGTTTGTAAAGAAATCTTGGCTTGGTTCTTCCTTATTTTTTTTAAAATATTTTTTTTAAGCTTATAACCAACGCGTTTATCAATCGATTTCAAATTAATTATACAGCAATCCCTGCAGTTTGGAAAAAAATCTTGAGCTTGGTTCTTTCTTATTTTTTTACACATATTTTTTTATCGCCCACAATCAACGCGTTTATCAATCGATTTCAAATTTATTATACTTTTCAGGATCTTCTGTTTTTTCTTAACTTAATAGTTTTCACGAAAAATAGGAAAACCCAGTTTTGTATGTCCTTCTTCTACACTTAATCGTTATTATTTTATTTAAGATCGGAATGAAATCTACTTTCTTGTGAATAAAATCAAGCACTAAAATCAGAGCATGAATCAAATTCACAATTAAAAATTAGATTTATAAACTACCTTTCTACTGGCTCATTAGAGACAATTACATTTTTTATTCATTAGCCAACAGCCATACCACGCTGAAAAAAACAGTTCTCGTCAGATCACTGAAGTTAAGCAGCGTTGGGCGCGGTTAGCACTTGGATGGGTGACCATTCGAGAAAACTGAGTGCTGTTGGCACATCGTGGGTGTGGTGAGCCCACACTTGTAGTTATTTACTACAAGTTATCAACCTAGAAACACTACCCGAATCGGGTAGTGTCACGCCTACCCCGAAAGGGAAATGGCTTAATGGTATACATAACAAAGAAAAAAAAGAGGGAGAATCTATGTAAATTGATTGGAGTTTCTTGAAGTTTTACTAATTCGCTTTTCCACTGTCCCCATACAAAAAAATAATTAACAGATTCATAATCAACGCGTTGATCAATCGATTTCAAATTCATTATACAGAAATCCCTGCAGTTTGGAAAATAATCTTGAGCTTAGTTCTGTCTTATTTTTTTACACATATTTTACTTTTCAGAATCTATGTAAATTGATTAGAGTTTCTTGAATTTTTACTAATTCGATTTTCCATTGTTCCCGTAAAAAAATAATGAACAGATTCATAACCAACGCGTTGATCAATCGATTTCAAATTAATTATACAGCACTTCCTGCAGTTTGGAAAAAATCTTGAGCTTAGTTCTGTCCTATTCTTTTACACATATTTTACTTTTCAGAATCTATGTAAATTGATTAAAATTTCTTGAATTTTTACTTATTCGCCTTTCCATTGTTCCCATAAAAAAATAATGAACAGATTTATAACCAACGCGTTTATCAATCGATTTCAAATTGATTATACAGCAATACCTGCAGTTTGGAAAAAAATATTGAGCTTAGTTCTTCCTTATTTTTTTACACATATTTTTTTATCGCCCACAACCAACGCGTTTATCAATCGATTTCAAATTAATTATACTTTTCAGGATCCTCATGCGCTACTTTTCCATATTCTTCTGTTCTCAATTTTCAACAGTTCGCTTTTTTGATCCATCCTGATGTACCTAACAATAATTTGTATCTTCTGCCTTTCTTATTTTAATAGTTTTCGAGAAAAATAGGAAAACCTTCTTCTACTCTTCATCGTTATTATTTTATTTAAGATCGAAATGAAATCTATTTTCTTATGGATAAAATCATGCACTATAATCAGAGAATGAAACAAATTCACAATTAAAAATTAGATTTATAAATTACTTTTTTACCGGCTCACTAGAGACAATTACATAACAAAGAAAAAAACAGCAAGAACCTATGTAAATTGATTAGAGTTTCTTGAATTTTTACTAATTCGCTTTTCCATTGTTCCATAAAAAAATAATGAACAGATTTATAACCAACGCGTTTATCAATCGATTTCAAATTAAATATACAGCAATTCTTGCAGTTTGATACATATCTTGAGCTTAGTTCTTCCTTATTTTTAAAAAATATTTTTAAACGCTTATAACCAAAGCGTTTATCAATCGATTTCAAATTAATTATACAGCACACCCTGCAGTTTGGAAAAAAATCTTGAGCTTAGTTCTTTCTTATTTTTCTACGCATATCTTTTTAACGCCCACAATCAACGAGTTTATCAATCGATTTCAAATTTATTATACTTTACAGGATCCTCAAGCGCTACTTTTCCACATTGTTTTGTTTTCAATTTTCAAAATTTTGTTTTTCCGATCTATCCTGATGTACCTATTAATAATTTTTATCTTCTGTCTTTCGAAACGTAATAGTTTTCGAGAAAAATAGAAAAACCCAGTTTTGTATATCCTTGTACACTTAATCGTTATTATTTTGTGTCTGATTCTGAAGCAATCTATTCAGATTATTATATTTTCCAAATAGGAAAAGAAACAATCTAAAATTTCATACATTTCTAAAATTGCTAATATTTAAAACATCGTTTGTGCAAAATTGAAATAAAAAAGGTAATAATTTTTTGGTCTCAATTAAAAGAAATCTCAAAATATTTATAAGGATTCCCTGCAGTTTGGAACAAACCTTGAGCTTAGTTCTTCCTTATTTTTTGAAACATTTTTTTTAAGGCTTATAACCAAAGCATTTATCAATCGATTTCAAATTAATTACACAGCAATCCCTGCAGTTTGGAAAAAAATCTTGATCTTGGTTCTTTCTTATTTTTTTACACATATTTTTTATCGCCCACAACCAACGCGTTTATCAATCGATTTCAAATTAATTATACTTTCCAGGATCCAAGTGCGCTACTTTTCCATATTGTTCGGTTTTGAATTTTCAACAGTTCGCTTTTTTGGATCCATCCTGATGTACATAATAATAATTTTTATCTGCTGTCTTTCTAAACTTAATAGTTTTCAAGAAAAATGGGAAAACCCAGTTTTGTATGTCCTTCTTCTACTCTTAATTGTTATTATATTATTTAAGATCGAAATGAAATCTATTTTCCTATGGATAAAAAAAAATCAGAGCATGAAAGAAATTTACAATTAAAAATTAGATTTATAAACTACCTTTCTACTGGCTCATTAGAGACAATTACATAACAAAGAAACAAAGAGGAAGAATCTATGTAAATTGATTGAAGTTTCTTGAATTTTTACTTATTCGCTTTTCCATTGTTTCTATACAAAAAAAAATAATTAACAGATTTATAACCAACGCGTTTATCAATCCATTTCAAATTAATTATACAGCACTCCCTGCAGTTTGGATAAAAAATCTTGAGCTTGGTTCTTTCTTATTTTCGTAAACATATTTTTTTAACGCGTATAACCAACGCGTTTATCAATCGATTTCAAATTAATTATACTTTTCAAGATCATCATGCGCTACTTTTCCGTATTGTTCTGTTTTCAATTTTTAACATTTGTAAATTGATTAGAGTTTCTTGAATTTTGACTTATTCGATTTTCCATAAAAAAAAATAATGAACAGATTTATAACCAACGTGTTTATCAATCGATTTCAAATTAATTATACGGCGATCCGTGCAGTTTGGAAAAAAATCTTGAGCTTGATTCTTTCTTATTTTTGTAAACCTATTTTTTTAACGCCCACAACCAAGGCGTTTATCAATCGATTTCAAATTAATGATACTTTTCAGAATCCTCATGCGCTACTTTTCCACATTGTTCTGTTTTCAATTTTCAACATATGTAAATTGATTAGAGTTTCTTGAATTTTCACTTATTCGATTTTCCATTGTTTCCATAAAAAAAAATGAACAGATTTATAACCTTCCTAAATCATAAAAAAAGAATTGAAATATAAAATATAAAAGGAAAAATAAACTTGATTCATTACACAGAAGAGTTTTATGACAATATTATCACTCCATCTGAATTTCGGCCCTCCTCATTGTCAAACCGTAATACATTTTTTTCATGATCCATATGATGTCCACCCACGTCCTACATGCATATTTTTACTGGAAGTATGCCTGGAAATATTTTGTCGAAAATTTTAACTTTCGACGATAAATCTCTGAAAATAATTTCTTTTTCCCATTTTTGAATCTGCAGTGATACTTTCTTCAGAAAGAGATATTATATGTACTTATTTCCATTATTTCCCTATTTTATTCTAGTAAATTTTATGAGAAAAAATATAATGAATTTTGTTTTTATTTGAGTCACATTGCTATAATAGGCAAGGCTGGATCCTAAAAAGACATGCATATTTGGGGCCGTGGATAAATTACGTAGTCTTTTTTTTTGGGGGGGGGGGGGGATTTTCTATGCAGTCTTGCAAAAGGTACATTTTATGTTGAAAATTCATCTTTTTAGGTTGAAATTTCAACTTCTTAGCTTAAAGTTGAACTACATTACTAAAAAATAATTTTTTGGGTTGAAGATTCATAACTTGAGTTAAAAATTCAACTTTTTGGTTAAAAAATAACTTTTTTCCACAATTCATATTTTCAGGAGGAAAATTCAACTCATTTGTAGAAAATTCAACTATTTGGTAAAGAATTCAATTTTTTCGTTGAAATAACTCATATTATTGAATTTAAAATTCAACTGTTTTGTGGAAAATTCGTCTCTTCAGTTGAAAATTCAACTATTTGGTTCAAAGATGAACCAATTGTTTAAAAATTTATTTATTTTGGTTGCAGGTTCATATTTTGAGTTGAAAATTCAACTATTTGCTTGAAAACTAACTTTTTTTCCAAAAAATTCATATTTTCGGGTTGAAAATTCAACTGTTTTGTGGCAAATTCGTCTTTTTGATTGTAAATTCTATTTGGGAGAAAATTCAACTTTTTCGTTGAAAACTAATATTTTGGATTGAAAATTCAACTGTTTTGTGGAAAATTCGTCTTTTTGGTTAAAAATTCAACTATTTGGTAAAAAATTCCACTAACTGGTAGAAAACTCAACTTTTTTAAAAAAAATTTGCTTCTTAAAATTTTTAATCATATTTTATAAATGAAAAATTTGACTATTCCATTTTTGGGTCAAAAAGGTTATCTTTTTCAGTTTCAAAATTCAACTATTTGGTTGAGAATTCGTCTTTTTTGGTAGAAAATTAATCTTCTTAGTTCAAAATTCAACTATTAGTTGAAAGTTGAACCAAATTTTCAAAAACTTATTTTTTTTGGTTGCAGATTTATAAGTTTTAGTTGAAAATCCAGCTGTTCGGTTGAAAGCTAACTTTTTTTCGAAAATTCATATTTTAGGGTTAAAAATTCAACTGTTTTATGAAAAGATTCCTTTTTTGGCTTGAAAATTCAAAAAAGTTGGTAGAAAATTCCACTAATTGGTAGAAAATTCAACTGTTTTGTAAAAAAATTGCTTTTTTAAATTCAAAATTATATTTTTCAAATGAAAATTTGACTATTCCATTTTCAGTTAGATAATAATGTTTTTTTTTTACTTTTAAAATTCAACTATTTGGGAGAACATTCGTCTTTTTTAGTACGAAATTAATCTTCTCATTTCAAAATCCAACTATTTGGTTGAACGTTGAACCACTTATTTCAAAATTCATTTTTTTTGGTTGCAGATTTATAATTTTTTCGTTGAAGATACATAATTTTAGTTGAAAATTCAACAGTTTATTTGAAAACTAACTTTTTCTTTCAAAAATTAATAATTTCGGGTTGTAAATTGAACTGTTTACGTAGAAAATTGGTCTTTTTGACTAGAAAATTCAACTATTTTGTCGAAAATTCGTTTTTTTTTTGTTGAAAATTCAACCATTTGATAGAAAATTCCAGTAGTTGGTAGAAAATTCAACAGTTTCATTAAAAATTCGCTTTCTAAAATTGGAAATAATTTTTTTTCAATTAAAATTTAACTATGCTATTTTTGGTTAAAAAGTGATCTTTTTCAGTCCGAAAGTTCAACTATTTGGTTGAAAGTTTGACTTAAAAATTTAAAAATTAAAATTAAAAAAAGTTAAAAATTTTGTTTAAAAAAATTTGGTCAAGTTTTTTTGGGTAAAGTTTACGGAAGTAGATAACCTTGAAGCGAAAAAATGTAAGACAAAAATTTTGTCGTCGAAATATAATATTTCAAAAAAAGTAAAAAAAAAATGCATTTTTGTTAATTTATACTTAAAGTTGCAAAAAAAAATGTTTTTCGTTGATTTATTTTTTGATGCTCTTTTCAATAAAATAAGGAAACACGCACACATTTCTAAGTTTCAAACCAAAGTTTCTATTCTGTACGAATTGCCCAATGGTGAAAATTTTGTTAATATTTTTCTTTTTTAATTTCGTAATGCCACAACATTTTTTTCAGTATTATTAAAATTGAAAAAACTTCAAAATTTGCAAAAATAGGGGATCATTTTCTCACAAAAAAAATATCCAATTTAAGATTTTAGAATGTCGAAAAAAGGATTTCAGGTGTCACCCAACTACATAAGTTTAAGTCTACATGAATTTTTGACTCTGT
>CAKNYM010043751.1:0-18945 GCA_932195095.1 Andricus curvator | reverse complement strand
ACGTTGTACAAGGAAGACTTAATGACATTTGAAGATGTGAAATATTGCGCCATAAACTTCAAGCAACGTGCTAAAACAAGCAGGGGTTGAAGTCACTTTGAATTTGAATGGCTCAGTAAAGACTTCAAAAGGTTCACACATAGGACGTGCCAGATGTTCTTCGCAGAAAATTATAATTGAAACCTGTTGTCCCTAATAATAACTCAAAGTTTGTCGCTGGGCTTTGCATCTAAAAAACGCTGAAAATTTTAGAAAATATTATTATTATTAATTATTATTATTATTTAAAAAAAAAAGTTTTAAAATTTTTTTTATTTCATACTTCTGAAATATTACTAATTAGTTATATAATTGTAGACTTCGTACATAACTTTATTATAATTAAGTAAAATTAGGTGTGATTTTTGATATTCCAACATTTACAACATTCCGGTGAAGGCTGCCCCCTTAAAATGTCACGTGACACTGAAGCTGACCCCCTCCTATTTTTAAATACAAATTGTAAATGCAATTTCATATAACCGTCGATCAAACAAAGAATAATAATTAGGTTCATAATAATTAGGCATTTAATAATAAGGCCCCTAATTAGCCCCGATTAGGCCCCCAATTAGCCACTAATAAGGCCCCTAATAATTACGGGCCGTTCATGAACTTTTTTCCCCTTTCTTAACAAAATATTCTTTTCCCTGTTTTCAAGAATCTTCCCCTTTTTCTCGTATTTTTCGCTTTAAGGCCATGTGCGCGTAACCTCCAATTTTTTTTTTACATTTTTTTCAAAATCAACTTACGTTCACACGAAACGCGATATCGAGTTGAAAATTTGGGAAACTAAATACGAAGCACTAAGAAACACGGGTCTAGTCCTAAAGTTTTATGAGTATGAAAAAAAAATTTTATAACAAAATTTTTTTTTTGCTTTTTTCATAATTATACAAAACCGGCTTTTTTAGTGGTTTCAGATGGAGCTATGAATTAAAAATTATTTTAATTATTTTTTCTGAAAAAAGATCTTCCACTTTCGCTCCACTGGGAGTCGAACCACAGAACTTTCGATTTTCGGCCAGGTGCTTTCCCATTAAGCTACTAGAGAGATCGAGAGAAGAAACCTTTTTCAGAAATACACGCATTATTATGCTGGATGGTTCAAAAATCAAATTTTTCAAGGAATCTGTATTATCATTAGAGAATAACATAAAATATTTAACTTCTTTTCAGACTAGATGGAGCTATGAAAAAAAAATTATTTCAAATAATTTTTTTCTGAAAAAAGATCTTCTCCTTTTGCTCCGCTGGGAGTCGAACCAAAAAACTTCTGATTTCCGTTCAGGTGCTTTCCCATTAAGCTACTAGAGAGATCGAGAGAAAAAAAAGAGGAGTGGGTAAAATAGCATTTTGTCCACGGCGTTGGGAGAAATAATTTTTTGTTAAATTCTACTCTTCAGTTGAATAATTTGATGTTAATTGTTTTTTGTCTACTGGTCTAGAATCATTTTTTTGTAATATTGATTTTTATTTCTAATTTGTGAAAAAATTGCTCTCAAGCTCCGCTGGGATCTGAACCCAGTTCCAGATAAAATGTATTAAATAATATGATGTCAATTGTTTTTTATCTACTGGTCTAAAATCCATATTTTTTAAATATTGATAAAATATATAAAATTGATAAAAAAAATCAATATTTTTTAAATATTGATAAAATATATAAAATTGATAAAAAAAATCAATATTTTTTAAATATTGATTTTTATTTCTAAATTGTGAATTTTTTAATTCTTTGCTTGAATGTTGAACCCTTTTCTTGAACATTTTTTTTGTTTGTTAAAGATTCATCATTTTAGTTGAAAATTCAAATATTTTGCTAAAAATTCGTTATTTTTTGTTGAGAATTAATTTTCTTTCCTGAAAATGTAACTTATTCGATATTTGGTTGAAAATTGATATTTTAAATTGAAAATTGATCTTTTCTGGTAGATAATTTATTTATTTTGTTGAAATCTCGTCGATTTAGGTAAAAAATTAATCCTGTTTATTAAAAAAATCATCATTTTGTTTGAGGTTTCAACTATTTTATTGAAACTTCGTTTCACTTTTGGTTAATTTTTAACTTGAAATTTAATTATTTAAGTTTTGGTTGAAAATTTATCTTTTCTAGTAAAAATTAATTTTTCTGTTTGAAAATTCAACTATTTCAGTTGAAGATTCACTGTTTTAGTTGAAAACTCCTATGTTTGGTTCAAAATTAATCTTTTTAACTCAAAATGTTACTACTCTATTTTAGATTGAAAATTATTATTTTTTAGTTCGAAATTCAACTATTTTGTTCAAAATTCATGTATTTTGTTGAAAAATTGTATTTTTCCTGTAGAAAGATAATTATTTTATTTGAAAATTAATCTTCTTGCTTAAAAAATTATCTTTTTGTTTGAAAATTTAACTCTTTGGTTGAATGTTGAATTATTTTTTCAAAAAATAATTCCTTTTGCTAAAAAATTCGTTTTTTTAATAAAAGTCATTTTCATCCATAAAAATTTAACTATTCTATCTTTGGTAGAAAATTTATAATTTAAACTAAAAATGGATATTTTCTGGATTGGTTGTTGTTGAAAATTCGTACTTTTTGGTAGAATTGAACTGTTTTTTATTCAAATTTGAAATCAATTGAAATATTTGTTCGTAAATGAAATTTTTCGTTAAAAATTCATTTTTTTAGTTTGAAAATTCATTTTTTTAGTTTGAAAATTCATTTTTTTAGTTTGAAAATTCAATTATTTTGGTACAAAATTAAACCATTTATTTGGAAATGCAACTAATGTGTTGGATTTTTTTGCTAAAAATAAATTTTCTACCTTAAAATTGAACTGTTCCATTTTCGTTTGAAAATTTATATTTTAAATTGAAAATTGATCTTTTCTGGTTTAAAAATTCATGTATTTTGTTGAAAAATTCTCTTTTTTTTTGGTAAAATTTAACAGTTTTTAATTTAAATTGAAAGTCTTCTTTTGTTGGAATATTTGTTCGTAAATGAACATTTCTGTTAAAAATTAATTTTTTTAGTTTGAAAATTCAATTCTTTTGATACAAAATTAAACTATTTATTTGAAAATTCAACAATTTTATTGGATTTTTTTGTGAAAAATCAATTTTTTATCTTAAAATGTGATTTCCACTTTCGGTTGAAATTTTATATTTTAAATTGAATATTGATCTTTTCTGGTTTAAAAATTTATGTGTTTTGTCGAAAATGCCCCTTTTTTTGGTAGAATTCAACTGTTTTCAATTTAAATTTAAAATCCTTTTTTTTACATGTTTTTTCGTGAATGAACTTTTTTATTGAAAATTCTTTTCATTTTTGGCTTGAAATAATTTTTTGACTGAAAATTTAACTATTGGATTTTTGATCGAAAAATAATCTGTCTTTGTCCAAATTTTACCTATTTGGCTAAAAATTCATTTTTTTAGTAGAAAATTCAAGTGTTTGGTCGAAAACGTATGTGTATTGTTGATAATGTATTTTTTCTAGAAAATTAATTTTCTTGCTTAAAAAATCACCTTTTTGGTTGAAAATTCAACTCTTTGGTTAAATGTTGAATTCTTTTCGTGAAAATTTATTTCTTCTGTTCATTTTTCATCATTTTAGTTGAAAATTCATCCCTTTGATTGAAAATTTATCTGTTTTGCTATAAAATCCATTTTTCTATTAACGATAATTTTCTTCCGTGAAAATGTAACTATGCTATCTTTGGTTGAAAATTGATATTTTAAATTGAAAATTGATATTTGCTAATTTAAAAATTTATGTGTTTTTTGAAAATTCGTCTTTTTTGGTAGAATTTAACTATTTTTAATTTAAATTTAAAATCTTTTTTTTAATATTTGTTCGAGAATGAACTTTTTTGTTCAAAATTTATTTTTTTAATTTGAAAATTCAATTTTTTTCCGTACAAAATCAAACTATTTATTTAAAAATTGAACTATTTTATTGGATTTTTTTTTAAATTAATTTTTCATTTTAAAATATGACTGTTCCATTTTTGGATGAAAATTGATATTTTTTTTTAAATTAGAGATTGATCTTTTCTCGTAGAAAATTACCCATTTTATGTTTCTTTGTGAATTAATTTTTTGAACTAAAAAATAATCTACCTGATTTAAAGTTTAGCTACTTTGTTAAAAATTGATTTTTTGTTGTTGATGGTTCATCATTTTATTTGAAAACTCAACTAATTGTTCGTGGATTAATTTTGTTGTTGAAAAATCATATTTTTGGTTTGGAAATTCAATTATTTTGGAAAAAAAAATATTTATTTGAATATTTAACTATTTTATTTTTATTTTGTTTGTTTGTTAAAAATTAATTTTTTTTATGTGAAAATATAACTTTTCCATGTTATGTTGACAATTTATACTTAAAGTTTAAAATTGATCTTTTCTGGTAGAAAATTCATGTATTTTGTTGAAAATTCGTTAAAATAGATAATTAATCTTTTTTGTTGAAAATGTATCATTTTTTAGTTGAATTCAACTAGTGTAAAATTCTTTTTTTCTTTCAATTGAAAATTTATCTATGGCATTTCCGGTTGTAAACTTATCTTTTCAGTTGGAAATTCATTTTTTTTTGTTAAAAATTTGTCTTTTAGTATAAAAAAAAAATTTTGTTGTTGAAAATTGAAGTATTTGGTAAAAAATTAAATTATTTTGTTGAAAGTTTATTTATTTTGTTGAAAATTTAATTATTTTGTTAGTCATCTTTTTTTGTAAGGTTCAACTATTTTTTTGAAAATAAAATTTCTCCTCTTGGATTGAACATGAACTTTACTGTCCAAAAGTTATATTTTCAGGTTGAAAATTCAACTATTTGTGTTGAAAATTTTTGAGAAACTTCCGGTCAGGTATTTTCCCATTAAGCTACTAGAGAGATCGAGAGAATAAACTTTTTTCAGAAATACACACATTATTTTGCTAGATTCTACAAATCAAAATTCGTCAAGGAATCTGTATCATTATTAGAGAATGACAGAAAATATTTAACGTCTTTTCAGACTAGATGGAGCTATAAAAGAAAAATTATTTTAAATAATTTTTTTTCTGTAAAAAGATCTTCTCCTTTCGCTCCGCTGGGAAACGAACCACAGAACTACTGATTTCCGGTCAGGTGCTTTTCCATTAAGCTACTAGAGAGATCCAGAGAAGAAAGTTTTTTCAGAAATTCACGCATTATTTTGCTAGATGGTACAATTAAAATTTTTCAAGGAATCTGTATTATCATTATATTCCGCGGAGCAAACGGAGATCTTTTTTCAGAAAAAAATTATTCAAAATAATTTTTCTTTCATAGCTCCTCTAGTCTGAAAAGACGTTACATAGTTTCTGTTATTCTCTAATGATAATACAGATTCCTTGAAATTTGATTTTTTTAAATTTTAAATTTTTAAATTTGATTTGTACCATCTAGCAGAATAATGCGTGTATTTCTGAAAAAAGTTTCTTCTCTCGATCTCTCTAGTAGCTTAATGGAAAAGCACCTGACCGAAAATCGGTAGTTTTGTGGTTCGTTTCCCGGCGGAGCGAAAGGAGATCTTTTTTCAGAAAAAAATTATTTATAATAATTTAAAAAATCGAGTCTGAAAAGACTTTAAACATTTTCTGTTATTCTCTAATGATAATACAGATTCCTTGGATGTCATTATCAAAAACAATTTTCTTGGTAACTATAATTAATATTTTCTGAAAATTGTCTATGGTTATATATAGCGGCAGTATCGTTTCCTCTTCTAGTCTCAAGCGCAAATCTCCTTCCGGGGTCACGGTAAAGTGACTTCTTCTTCAGTAATCTCAAATCCGAATTACTATAATTTACATATTTCTATTCCTTTAGTATAAAATTAGTGTATAGCACAAATCGCTACTGAATTTAATCGAATAAATTATATGCAAAATTAATTAGATTTCTCTTTTATTATCATTTTTTCACTTCCGGTGATAGAAATTTAATTTTCAACCAATCAGTTGAATTTTCAACAAAATAGTTACATTTTTACATTAAAAAAATAACTATTATCAAAAAAAGCAAATCTTTAACACAAAAGATTAATTTTCTACCAAAAAAGACATTTTTTCTGCGAAATAAATAAATTTTCACTAAATAGTTAAATTATAAACCAAGAAGATTATTTTTCCACGAAAAAGACGAATTTTCAACAAAATACATAAATTTTTGAATAAATAGTTTATATATTGGACGTAATTTTTTAATTTAACCAAAATTTAATTAATTTTTAACCAAAAATGGTGTAGGTCAATTTTCATTTAAGACAATTAATTTTCAATAAAAAACCAATTTTCTACTAGATTAATTTTCATAAAATAAGTTGAATGCTCAAAAAAATAGTTAAATTTTCAGTTAAAAAAAATTAATTTTCAATCGAAAAAAAACGAATTTTCAACTAAAATCATGAATCTTAAACCAAAAAAAATTAACTTTAGAGAAAGCAGTTCAACTTTCAACCAAGTATAAGAATTTTCAACCTGAAAAAAAAATTTTGAAGCAACATGTAATAGTTGATATTTCAACAAATAAAATTTTTAATTCAAAATAATAAACATTTGGATATAACAAATGGAAACGAATATTCAACAAAATATTTGAATCCTCAACTCAAAAATATTAATTTTTAATCAAATTATTTTTAAATCTTCGATAAAAAAAGATGGATTTTCAATAAAATAGTTGAATCTTCCATCAAGAAGTATGAGGCTTAACAAAATTGTTGATTTTTTTAAAAAGTTAAAAGAATAGAACAATTTTGAACCAAATAATAAAATTTTAAACCAAAAAACGTAAATTTTTAACCGAATTCCAGGTTCGTCATCATAAAATCAAAAAATCATGAAAAATTGTTTATAGTAATGAAATAATGCATTAATAATAATTATGAATACATTTTAGAAAAAATTATCTACTTTAAAAAAAAAGTAATTTTTTTAATAAATGGCTCAATGAATCATTTAATATACGTCATTTTAACTCTAAACACACCTTCCTGGAATTTAATTGAAAGAATTGATCACAACCATTTAAATTAAAATTTTCGAAGTCTTGAAAATAAAATTTTTTGCATTTGAAATTATAAAAACTGAACCGCAAATAAAAATATTCAACTTGGAATAGTTTTGAATTTTTAACTTTTCAAATTAAAGCTTTAAAAAATGTTAATTCAAACGCTCAGTAATTTTCGCGTGTAAAATGAAAGCTTTTAAAACTTTTCAATGGAAATTTTTTAAATTAAAAGCCGTTCAACTGCAAAATTTCAATTTTTAACTTTTTACATTGTACATTTAAAATATTTAAAAAAATATAATTCCACGCTAGAATTTTCAAAGCTATGAATTGAAGAATGAATAAAATTTTTTTTAACTTTTAAATTATATCATTTCAAGCAATTTTAGGCTAGAAACATTAATTCATACATTAAAATTTGTTTTGAGATCCTTTCAAATATTCTCTTGAAAATTTGTTTGAAAAAAAAATCATTTGAAAATTTTCCAGGAATCTAATAGTAATTTTATTATCTTGAAACTAGGATTTTTCCTAGAATTTTTTTAAAATCCTGCAAATGTAAAAAAATTACCTTAAAATCATCCAGATTCTTTTTGGAAAATTTGAGAAATCTTATGAAATATGCTTTTAAAATTAATTTGAAAAAAAAATTATTGTTAGTTTTTCTAGAAATTTTGATAGAAATTTTTAATTCATTTAAAAACTTTCAAAATTTTTAAATAAACTTATAAATTTTGTGTTGGTCATCTTTAAAAATCTACATTGTGTTTTTAATATTTTCAAATCTTTTCACGTTTTAAATTATTTTGTAATCTTTTCAAATTTTCTAAATATATTTTTAAATTACTCGATTATTTTTCACATGAATTAATTGTTTAAGTGTTATTTATTACTTTTAAACAATTTTAATCTTTTTAAATATTCTCTTAAAATTAATTTGTCAAAATAATTATTTTTATTTTTTCCATCAAAGTTGAAAAAAATTTTTACGTTCTCACAACCTTTAAATATCGCTGAAAAACATCAACATTTTATTTCGAAATCTTGAAAAACCTAAATTTATTTTTTTATTTTTCGCAAACTATTCCAGTTTTAAATTAAGTTTGGATCTTCTCAATGCTTGCAAATATCTCTTAAACTAACACAAATTTTTTCCCAAATTGATAATTATTCAATTGTTATTTATGCATTAAAATTCAATAATTTCACTTACATATTAAAAATTTGTTAAATAGAACAAATAAATTATGAGGTACAAAGTTTTAAATTAATACTCTGAAATATGAACGATTCAAGGCTTCCTATTTCAAATGATGCTGTTTAAAATTGTTTAATTTTTAATATTTGATTTAGAATTGCACATTTTAAATGAAAAGTGAAATATTGCTGAAAATTCAATAAAATGTCTTCCTTAATTAAATAATTTCAAATTCAAAAGGTTAAAAATGTAATATTTCAGATTGAAACAATATTTTAAGAGGATACGAAATTTGATAGCAGCGTTTAATTTTTAAAATTATTTTTGAATAGAGAATAGTTTACTACTTTTCTACAAGAAAATACAACAACAAAATTATCTATTTGTATTCAACTGTATTTTGTTGTTAAATTTTGTACATTATGTACATTGTGTACATTGTAAATAATGAGGTTTACATACCGGATTATAAAATTATTTTTAAAAAAACTTAGCCCCTGTGAGCTTTTTTCTCAATAAATGAAAAAAAAAAAAAACCAACCTAGATATTCCCTTTCTGTAACCACCACCTCTACCAACTCCTCAGCATCTGCCCATCCAACTGGTCTATTTTTTTCTTTTCATGATCAGCTTTAAACTCATAGGTATCACTTTTGTAAAGATCTTGCAAAATCTTTGACTTTTCCTTAACATGGTCTCTATAGTTCTTTGGCACTGATTTTTTGCCCTGCACAAGACCTCAAAAGATTAGTCAAAACTTCGATTTTGTTTGAGGATGATCCAGTCTAAACCTGATACTTCTCTAAATTTTTTTGTGAAAACACATCTTTTTTTCGATGGGGTTAAGATTAACTCTTGCTTTTGAGCCACCAGTAGCAAGACTTAAACAATATTTTTATAATTTTAAACACCTGATGAAGAACTTCCTCCTTCTAGATTAATATAAAATTTAATTGCAACAGTTGTTATTTGTCCCTGGTTCCTAACAGGTAGTTTTTTAATCAACTCATTCAGATCTTATCATGCATGCGAATACGTACAAGAACGTCTGATACCTTTTCCTTTCTTTTTGAAACACATTTTGCAAATAGATAGAGACTTTTTTACGATTTTGTTACTGATATTTGCTTTTTTTTTGCCTTTTAGATACCCCCTTCTTCGGATTTCGTAGAGTCAATCTATACGATCCGCATATGGACACAGGATATCTTGAGTCATTATATCAAAATCCTTATCAATTAACTATCAAATGAGGATTGGTAAGCTTCCTGTAATCACAAATTGGGCTGTAGAGATTTCACCAAAAGTTATTTTTTTACCACAACAACCACACGGAGAAAACTGGATACTACGGTTAGTATCTGGATACTAAGTCGTAATATGTCTGTGATTTAACTATGGGACGACGATCTAGATACTTGGGTTTAATATCCGCTACTATTAAGTCTTTAGTATCCAAAATACTTTTTCTAAATATCTGAGATACTTATTATAAATATCTGAGATACTTATTATAAATATCTGAGATACTTATTATAAATATCTGAGATACTAATTCTAAAAATCTGAGATATTTATTCCAAATATCTGAGATATTAAAGGAAGAAGCTGTGAAATTGAAAGTGGTAAGATCTTTGATATTACTCTTAAGTATCCGAGATGTTAAATTTAATTATCCCAGATATTATAGTGAATATTACAGCTCCTTTTTTTGCCTCGTACGTAATGGTGCTGAGTCTAATACAGTTTTTTGAGAACTACCTTCTTTTGAGTTCGTCTCCAGCATTAGAGAACCATCTTCTTCGTTCAAAATGTAATTCCTAACTGTCCCTATTAAACAATAAAAATTTTATTCATATATTCGAGTTTTCAAGACTCTTTAAAGTTTTCTTCTAGGCAATTAACAAAAATCATAAACTCTAACCCCAGTGGGGCTGTGAGTCGAGGGTGTCCTTGACTTCCCAATCTTTCAGCAATTAGCTCACATCCATATTTGAAAAATAACTCCGCAAGGCTCACGCTTCACACACTTTATACACCATAAAGATTTCACTACAAAAATCAGATCAGATAAGCAAACTTTGCGAAGACGTTTTAAGATTCCTTCTCCTTCTTCGGATGTCCTCGGACAAGAAGATGGTACGTGCGGCGCGGCGTCACAATGTTAGGAAAGTTTTCCTTGCGCTTGCGTTACGGCAGTGCACCGATTGGTCGCGGGCCAACTACGACCAATCACGTAACGCGAGCGCGCGAAAACACTGGACATACATTTCTAATATCTAATATACTTACGTTTCGAATCTTAGATATTTAAATTTAACATCTAAGATCATAATAACGTTAATATCTTGTGCTACTAGCCAGTAATATCTCGTATATTAACAGAAAAATTCGAGATGTTGTCTGATAATATCTAGATATTATGTGTTAGTGGTACATATTTCTAATATCTATTTGCTAATATCTAGTTTTCTGCGTGCACACACCTTTTTCCTGTTTTCCTTATGACTACACTTATTGCCTGCAGGCTCGAAATATTGCAAGAAAACAATACCACTACTCTTTTTGAGACAGAAAACACTTGCCAAAATAAAACACATACACTAAGAAAAATTTATTATACCCGGTGAACTACAATCTATAGATATTAATAAATAAATGTTACAGGACAATATCTTGGATTATTAAACCTTATAATCTGAGATACTAAAATCTATAATCCAAGATTTGAAAATCTAATGTCCATGTTAGAATCATGGTTCATTAGATAACTTCAAATATATATAATAATTTTTGCAAACTTATAAGCCTATACAAAATTTTGACAGACGAGCTCGGAAGTAGAACTGGAAACAAATTTCAATTTTTTAAACACACAATAAGCAGGAAAGTGGCTATCATAAGACTACAAAAACGTAAGTGAAGGAGGCTAAGTTTCTGCACTTGTACAAGTGGCAGTGATGTGTAATGAAAAGAAATATAAACTTACCCATTTTCTAATTCTAAATCACGTGTGATTTAGCACTAATAATCATTTTATAACTTAATTATTACTTGTTGCAATGCGAGCAGATGCATATGACACGCGTCACGATGCGACGTACCATCTGAGACTGCACAAACGCCAGGATATTTTAAAATCTGAGATGTTACAAATTAATGCCTGAGGATTATAAGATTTTAACATCTAGAGATTATATTTGGTAACATCTTCATATATTAGAAAAATATTATAGATTATAGGCGCTAATATGCTTTTCTATATGGTATATTATTCTATAATTCTATTATCCAGTTCGTATAACCCATTTCATTATCAATTGACTATCAAATGAGGATTTGTAAACTTTCTGTAATCACAAATTGGGCTGAAGAGGTTTTACCAAAAGTTATTTTTTTACAACAACCACACACCTTTTTCCTGTTTTACTTATGACTTGCCTGTAGGCTCGAAATATTGCAAGAAAACAATACCACTACTCTTTTTGAGAAAGAAAACACTTGTCAAAATGAAACACATACACTGAGAAAAATGGATTATACCCGGTAAACTACAATCTACAGATATTAATAAATAGGTGTTACAGGACAATATCTTGGATTATTAAACTTTATAATCTGAGATAATAAAATCTATAATCCAAGATTTTAAAATCCAATATACAAATTAGAATCCTGGTGCATTGGATAAACTCAAATATATATAGTAATTTTTGCAAACGTATTTATAAACCTACACAAAATTTTTAAAGAACAAGCTCGGAAGTAGAACTGTAAACAAATTTCAATTTTTCAAACACACAATAAGCAGGAAAGTGGCTATCATAAGACTACAAAAACAAAAGTAAAGGAGCCTATGTTTCTGTACTTGTACAAGTGACAGTGATGTGTAATGAAAAGAAATATAAACTTAACCATTTTCTAAATCTAAATCACGTGTGATTTAGCAATAATAATAATTTTATAACTTAATTATTACTTGTTCCAATGTGAGCAGATGCATATGACACGCGTCACGATGCGACGTACCATCTGAGACTACACAAACGCCAGGATATTTTAAAATCTGAGATGTTACAAATTAATGCCTGAAGATTATAAAAATGTAACATCTAGAGATTATATTTGGTAACATCTTCATATATTAGAAAAATATTATAGATTATAGGCGCTAATATGCTTTTCTATATGGTGTATTCTTCTTTAATTCTATTATCCAGTTCGTATATCCCATTTCCTTATCAATCAACTATCAAATCAGGATTTGTAAACTTTCTGTAATCACAAATTGGGCTGAAGAGGTTTTACCAAAAGTTATTTTTTTTCCACAACAACCACATATCTTTTTCCTGTTTTCCTTATGACTACACCTATTGGCTATATGCTCAAAATATTATAAGAAAACAATACCACTACTCTTTTTGAGAAAGTAAACACTTGCCAAAATGAAACACATAGCAAGCATTAACAAACACATTGGCACCTTAAAAGGTTAAATTTTTTCGTATTAAAACAAAAGAAGGTACAATGAGTTACCATAGTATCAGTCTTCTATTTTCTCAGGAGATGTGAAGCACCTGAAGTTAATTCTTTTTGTAGGTAGAAGGCATAATGAAATAAGTGTTAGATTCACACTTTGTTTTTCTGTGTTTAATTGAAAAAAGGATCAGCAACGATTTTAAATTTTTATAGTTTTTAGTTAGTAGACAGGTGACAAACAATACCCCGTTGTTCAAAAATATGAGAGAAAACAAAGTTTTCCATTCTGAATTCGGTCTTACGATCAATTTAGGAAGAAATAAAAAATAAATCGAGTTCAAATTCCCTTTTATTATAACGTTTCGGCTGTATAAAACAAATTTTCACATTAGAGGCAATGTTCGGAGTCAGTCCTAATATACGTCGAAGCGAACAACATTCAAAAATTGCCTAGTAAGTCAGTTCATTATGAAAAGTAGAAAGTATTGGGAAAATATTGAGATCAAAAAAATTGACGTAAACAACAGATAAATGAGAAAGTTGCAGTGATTGATTGTCAAAATTAAATCCAAATGAAAGCGCGCTAAATACAATGGGAATTCAAATTAATTGATGATGCCATTAAAATATTGATTCACGTTAAGAATTTCAGTTTTCAAATTTATAGATACTTTTATTTCATTAAATAAACAACATGAGAAATATTATCAATTTTTTCAGCTTCTTTTATATCAGTGAAACATTTGTTTAATGTGATCATTTCTAAAATATAGATTAATAGCAAACTTTTTTAACGCATTCTTTAATCTTTCTGATGAACCTTGTACATAAGGTAATGAAACCCGTAAATCAGTTTGTCTATAATTTTCAAGCCATTTGTTCTTTTTTTTTTAATTGAGCTAATATAATTTTCATGTACTCTTTTATTAAAATTATTAACAATTTTCTTTAAAGCTCCAACTATCTCTTATAAATGAATCGATTTTTCCAGATACTGGCTTTAGGAGACAATTAATCTCCATTTTAATTGATCTCCATTGATTTCTGATTCATTGATTGTTTGGAAAGAAATTATTATTATAAATGATAATAATAATCATTTCTCTAAGAAATATTCGTAAATTAGCTTATTTATTTATTTTATAATTGGTAGAAGCTTGAGAGTTATTTCGAAGGTTTTAAATGATTCAAGGATAATTTAAAGCTTAAAAAGATTTCAATCAAATTTGAACAAAAAGTACATTTTTGAAGATAGCGAACAATACATTTAGAAGCTTTTCAAGCGTTTTGAAAGGTTTCAAGAAAATAAAAAATTCTTTAGTTTCCTAGAGAAATTTTAAATAATCATAATTTTTTCAAATTAATTTCGAAAAAAGAATTTTTTGAACATTTCAGAAGTCTTGCAAACTTGACACAAAAAGAATTTGGAAGAATTTAAGGTAATGTTTTTGATTTTGCAGATTTTTTTTCTCAATTTGAGGAGAAATTCTAAATATTTTAAAAGATATTTAGAATGTTTTGAAGTTTTAAAAAAATTTGAGGATTATTTATAATTTGAAGAGAATAAACAAAAAATTTTAATCAAATGTGGATTTTTGAGAATTTCGAAAAAGTAGGAAAACTTAAAATGATTTTTTATTTTGACTAATTAATTATTAGAGAAAATTCCAAAAGATTTCTAAAAATGTTGAAAAAAATGTGCGCGATTTAAAGGAAATTCTTGTAATTTTGAAAGTTTCTCCAAATTTTTTAGAAAAATTCAAGTTAGGTTAAAAGACTCATAGGAATTTAAAACAAAATGTATATTTTTAAAGATAGTGAACAAAACATTTAGAAGCTTTTTACGTGTTTTTAAAGATTTCAAGAGAACGAAACCTTTTCAGTTCCTAGCAAAATTTAAAATGCTTCTTTTTTTTTGATTACTTTGAAGAGAATATTTGAAATGATTTTAAAATAATTGAAAACAGCCACAAACTTGTCACCAAAAAAATCTGGAAGATTTTAAGGTAATGTTTTTAATTTTTTAGATTTTTTTCAGGAAAAATTCGAATTATTTAAAAAGATATTTAGAATGTTCCGAAGTTTTAAAAATATGTTCAAGATCAATCAATTGTTAAAACAAAATAAAAAAAGATTTAAAAAGAATTTAAAAATGAGGAACTACAATTATTGTAATTTTGAAAGTTTTTCACAATTCGTTAGAAAAATTCGAGAGTTGTTGGTTATCCAGTTCTGTACTGCCACCCTTCTACTACAATAAAAAATTGTATTTTTATATTTATTTATATTGACACATCTGCACATATTCCGTTTTCTTAATTTTGAAAGTTTTTCCAATTTTTTTAAGAAAAATTCGATTTTGTTTGAAAGACATGTAGGGATTTTAGAAATTTCAAAACTTGAAAATTTAAAAGGTGCTTGAAGTTTTTAACGTTCAAATGAACATTTTTTTATTAATTGCTTCATAATCTAGAAGCAGAGCAAAAATATAATGGTTCATTACATTGAAAATAGTTCAATTATAAAAGAAACTTATATTGCATATTTTTATCTGCAGTTGAAAAATATTTCTAGATCGGTTTTTCGATACCAAAACGATACGAGACAAAACCGAGACTGGAGGCTGAGAAACCGATACCTATACGAGAAACAACCGAGATTTTTCGATACGATATCGAGACAGTAAAAAATGTACGTTTTGTTTTAAATGTTATGAAATCTTTTCAAGTTTTAAATTATTTTGGAACCTATTCAAAATTTCTAAATATATCTTAAACTTGCTCGAATTTTTTCCAAATTAATAAGTCACTAAACATTTTTTCAGTTTTTGATGAAAATCACTTGTTTTGGGTATAAAATTAATTATTTTTGACCGAAAATTCAACTATTCCATGTTTGGTTGAAAATTAATTTATTTGGTTAAAAATTCCTTAATTTTGAATAGTTTTGTGATAATTTATCGTTTTGTGATAATTTATGATAATAATTTACTTGGTTAAAAATTCAACTCCTTTTTTGAAAATTATTTTTTCTTTGGTTAGAAAATTAGGTTTGGAATATTTTGAAATGAAGAATAATTAGTTTCAAAATTTGCCGAATTCAGTTTAAAATTTTTTGTTTGAAAAAATAATTATTTTTCCTTTCAAAAATAATTTGTTTGACATTACTAACTCCAGACATTTCACTACTGGCACTTCTGTTTCCCTCTTATTACCAAAACAGACTAATTTTCAAACCAAAAATATGCATTTTTTACCAAAATAATTGAATTGTATTTTTGAAAAATAAAAATTTCAACCAAGTGATTGAATTTTCAATCAAAAAGATTAATTTTCAACGAAATACATGAATTTTCAACCAAACATGAAATAGTTAAATTTTCGGTTAAGAAATAATATTTTTCTATTAAAAAAACGTAATTTTCAATAAGAACTAAAAAAATGTTTATTCAATTATAAATTTTCAAAAAAATCTAGTAAGTTTAAGATATATATAGAAGTTTTGAAAAGATTCCAACAAAATTTTTAATTTGAAAAGATTTCAAAACATTTTAAAAAAGCGTAGATTTTTGAAGATTCTGAACACAAAATTTAGAAGCTTTCTAATAATTTGGAAAGGTTTCAAAAGAATGAGAAAGTTTTATCAAAATTCATAGAAAAACTAAAAATGAATTTTTTTAAATTATTTAAAATTTTCTTTTTGGAATTTACAAAATTTTCAAAATAGAATCTGGAAGATTTTGAAGCCATTTTTTTATTTTGTCAGATTTTTAAAAAATTGTAGGAAAAATTCGAGTTCTAAGATAATAACAAAATTTGCATTAGATTCCTGGAAATTTTTTAATGATTTTTTTAAACAAATTTTTACGAGAATATTTCAAAAGATTTTAGAACAAATTTTGATGTATAAATTAATGTTTCTAGCTTAAAATAGCTTAAAATTAAATAATTTAAATTTTTTTTAATTTTTTGGTTGATCCTTCAATTCAACATTTTGGCTGAGATTTTTTTTTTTATTGACTGAAAAATGTTTATTGGTTAAAAAGTCAACACTTTTTTTGAAAATTCCTTTTTTTTTGTCTAAAAATTCCTTTTCTTTTTGGTTTAAAAATTAGCAGTAAAACGTCTGCAGCTGGTAATATCAAACATATTATTTTTGAAAGGAAGATTAATTATTTTCATAATTTGCCAAATTTAGTTTTTACATTTTTTTCGACAGTTAATAAATGCAAATTCAATTTTTTGTTGTTCCCTGTTCAAAATTTCTGAAGTTAGATTTGAAAAACGACACTTTTTCTTTCCTTTTTTTTATTTTGTTTTTTAAATTTTTAATAAGACATTTAAGTCTTTTTTTTTAAGTTTTATTTTTCTATCAAATACTTTAATTTTTTACATAATTGTTGAATTCTCAAATCAAAAAGACGAATTTTCTACAAAATAGTTGAATTTTCAATACAAAAATATGTGAATTTTCCATGAAGAAGTTAATCGCGACCAAATAGTTGATTTTGTAAATAAAATGATGAACCTCCAACAACAACAAAATTAAGTTTTTTTTTTAATGGTTCAACTGTAAGCCAACAAAAGATATGAATTTTCAACCGGAAAAGGTTAATTTTTGATTTATAATATTAATTTTCAACCAAAACAGGAATAGTTACATTTTCAGTAAGGAAAATTAATTCTCAGCCAAAAACAAAGATATTTTTAGCAAAATAGTTAAATTTATGAACAAAAAGATGAGTTTTTAACTAAAATTATGAATAAAAAAAAAATGAATTTTCAAGAAAAGAGTTCAACATTTAACCAGAGCTGAATTTTTAACCAACAAATTAATTTTTTTAACAAGAAGATTAATTTAAAAAAAGAGGAATTACCTATTTTTAATCAAAAATTAATTGTCAAAGAAGAAGATCAATTTTCTATTAAACTGACGAATTTTTCATAAAAGACATGAGGTTTCAACCGGGAAAGATCAATTTTTAATTTAAAATATAAAGTTGAATTTTCAAGCGAAGAGAATAATTTTCAACCAAAATAATGAATTTTCGAACAAAAAAATGAATTTTCAAAGAAAGATTTCAAAATATAACCCAAGAGTTGAATTTTCTACAAAAAAACTTGAATTTTCAATCAAAAGTATTAATTTGCGGTCAATTAAACCCATTTTTAACAAAGTATACGAACATTAAATCAAATAGTTGAATTTTCAACAAAAAATTTAAATTTACAATAAAAAATATGTTTTATTTAAATTTTCAGTGAAAAAAACAATTCTCAACCAAAAACAAAGCGAATTTTCAACAAAATATGAATTTAAAAAAAAAACAGATTGCTTTTCAGCCGAGCAGTTTCATTTTTAACCAGAAATGATGAATTATCAAACAAGAAGATTAATTTTCGACCAAAAAAGATAAATTCTGAATTTAGAATAACAATTTTCAACAAATAATGGAATAGTTACATTTTCAGTGAAGAAAATTAATTCTCAACAAAAAACAAACGAATTTTTAGCAAAATAGTTAAATCTTCAAGAAGATTGATTCCCCACAAAAAAGAGGAATTATCAACAAAATACATGAATTTTCAACTAAAAAATATGAATTTTGAACTGGAAATAGTATAGGTAAATTTTTAGTTGAAAATTACTTTTAAACCAAAAATAAAAGGAATTTTCAACAAAATAGTTAAATTATCAACCAAAGAGATGAATCTTCAATAAAAAAAAATGAATTTTTAACAAAGTAGTTCAACTTTCAACAAAGTAGTGGAATTTTTGTCCATCAACACGGAAAAAAGTGGATCGGTAAAAAAACTCTGTGAACCAGCAGCTCTAACTATTTTAAATTGAACCGCAGCTTTTCGTCGGTGAATTTTGTTAAAATTACTATTTCGCATTCAGGTTATTTGATCGATTCGAAAAGGAAAAAATTATTTTATATATGATTACTGCACTTAATTTACGATTAATCTTACACAATTGCACGCGCAGAGACTTACACATATGATCGCACGCTCAAACGCTTTGAAAAATCGCCCCCGCTGGGGAATCGAACCCTACCTAACTACCTAAAACAGGCATGCCCAACTCGGGGAAATTCCCTGCGAGAACACATGTTCCGCGTCCCTACTCTTTCTCCTAGAGAGCGAGAGATGTGGTAGACGCATGCGCGTGGTAGAGG
Organism: Andricus curvator; assembly: GCA_932195095.1. Taxonomy (NCBI): domain Eukaryota; kingdom Metazoa; phylum Arthropoda; class Insecta; order Hymenoptera; family Cynipidae; genus Andricus; species Andricus curvator. The sequence goes on along the minus strand of CAKNYM010043751.1, from coordinate 27 downwards.
CGTACGTACGCGACTACCACGCGCATG
>CAKNYM010043750.1:13727-83533 GCA_932195095.1 Andricus curvator | reverse complement strand
ACAATAACTTTGCATTTTGTGGAAATAACTTTTTTTTGCTAATTACAAGTTTGGAAAATCTTTACCAAATCTTGACAGCTATATGTAATTTATGTCTTGTGGGTGGATGGACTTTTGGGGATGTTATAATGATAATCCAGAACCCAAGGACCTTTTTAAAAAGTCAAAGTCGCTATAAGTTTGATTTTTTAGAGAAATGATTATATTCTCATAGACTAAGATCGGAAACTATTCACCGGGTCTTTCCAGCTTTCTAGAGTTGAGTTCTATTGCGTCGGTGGGTTTGATGGGGTGTGAGGTTTACATTATATAGCCTAAGGTTTCTCTGCAAAATCATAAACCCAATAACATTGCATTTTGTGGAAAATGCTTATTTTTGCTAATTACAAATTTGGAAAATCTTTACCAAATCTTCTTTAGCTATATGTAAATTATTTCTTCTGTGTGGGTGGTGTGAAGGGAATGTTATAGGATCAACTCAGAATTAGAAGAAAATGTGGAAAGTTTTATTTATCTATTTTATCAGTCAGTATTTTGCGTTGAATATATTTTTCCTTCTTTTTTTTCTTATATTTTTTTAAAATAATATTTATATGTTATGTTTTTTAAATAATATATTATAACTTATTAAGAATTATTACTCCTACATATTTTTCAATGCTTTTTCTATTTTGAATATGGCGCCAGAAGTCCTTTTATATAGATTTAGTGATCGATCGAGATACCACGCGGCGCTGATTGTACTGTTTCTGTTTACTTTTTTTCGGCGTTTGAAAACCCCTAAAATAGGGATATGTGCTTCCTGCGGGGGAAAAAATTTCCCCCTTACATCCTTTCGGTGCGCCAGCATTCGAAATCAATTTTTTGAGGTGAGTTTTGTAGGTTAGATTACCCCCTACATGAGCCTTAAAATGAGTCAAATTTCTCCAACATTTTTCTTTAATTTTAAAAACTTTAAAGAAGTGTCCTTAAAAGGTTTCAGATTCTTATTTTTGCAATTTTTCAAAATATTCTCTAAAAAATAATTTTTCCAAATATAAATTATTGAAAATTTTTGATCCGTTCAATTCTAAAATTATTGTTAAATCTTTTCAAAACTTTTAAACCATCTTTTTATCTTTTAAAATGAATCAAATTTTTCATATATTTTTAAAATTTTGAAAATTTTAAAGCAGTGTCCTTAAAATATTTTAGATTTCTCTTTTAAAATTTTCGAAATCTTTTGAAATATTCTCCAAGAATTAATTGTTCCACATAAAAAACATTTACATTTTTTATCCGTTGGAAACCGCACCAATTACATTGAAAAAAGTTCTCGGTGGATTTTTATGAATTTTGGATATGTTGTAAATCATGACATCCCCGATAAAAAGTTCTTCTGCCAAAAAGTCGAAAAATTGACAGTTTTTCGTTCGTATCGCATCAATGGTCGCTTTTCGTGCACACAAGAGTAGACGTACCGAAACTCGAGGACTGTTTGACGCCATGCTCGGCGATCATGTTCAACTCGGTGCCACATTGATATTTTGTACTTTGGGACACCTTGATCGACAATATACGTGTTTGAAGGTCGAGAGAAGAATACTTCTTTGTTGGTGTTGCGTCCAAATTCGCTTTTCATGTATGCTTACAGAGACATGCCGACACTCGAGGACGGTTTGGCGCCACGCTCAGGAATCATGCCCAACTCTGTGCCTCTTCCATATTTTGTATTTTAGGACCCCGTGATCGAAAATATACGTGTCTGAACGTCGAGAGAAGAATACTTTTTCGTTGGTGTTGCGTCCAAAGTGGTGGACTGTTTGGCGTCACACTCAGGGATTATGCCCGATAGGGTGGTCCAAAAATGCATTGCAAAATTTGTTTTCACCCTAGAGGGCAAGTCCCCCCACCAAAAGTTTCCATTTCCGGAGAAAAAAAATCCCTAATTTTTTTTTCGAAATTCGAATATTACCACGTGCACTTCAAAATCCCATTCAATTAACATGGGGAAATTCTGCATTTTCGAAAAATTGAACTCATACTTCAGGGTTTGATCGAAAAGTACCAAACTTTTTAGGGATTGAAGAGGAGTACCTATGAAATAAAAGCATACTACTAACTTCTATTTTTAACCCACCCTTACCCCCCCCCCCAGCGCCCCAAATATGACCCAAAAATCAAAAAACTACATTTTTACGTATTATTGTTACTTTTTAGCAATTGTAAACAATTAAACTTATTTAACTTATTTAAACAATTATTTATTCCCAAAAAATGTAAAAAATAATCGTATTTTCTGATTTAAATGTAATAGTTTGTCATTGTTTGGAGTAGTAATTTTGTTTCAAACATTATGTAATTATTTAAACAATTACTTATTGTTTATTCTCAAGATTTCTAAAAAATGACCCAGAGATGTCCACTTTTTTCTCAAATTGGTATCCTATGCTACTTTTTGTTGAATAATAATATAATTTTGATACATTTCTTTTAATTTTTAATAAATTTCTATTTGTTTAAACAATTTTGATTTGCTTAAGCAGTTTTTTTCGATAACTTTATAAAAATAAAATAAAATACATAAAATTATTTTTCTGACTGTATAGTGTACAGAAAGAATATATTAACCATTTTTTAATTGTTTAAACAAATATAATTTGTTTAAACAATTATTTTTCCAACAATATTTTTTAAATCGTATTTTCTGAATTAAACGTAATATTGAATGATGGCGAGGAGTAATAAATTCTGCTAAAGACTTTATGTTATTGTTTATACAATTAATTATTGTTTTTTTCAAATTTCCTTCAAATTGAGTATGGATGGTTTACATCTTCTTTGGCGCATTACTAAATAAATCATGAAAGTCATAATAAAATTTAAATGATAAAAGTGTATTTATTATTGCTTTCTTCATATTTTTACAATCTTCATCATAATTATATTATAAAAAAGCACATTCACTAATGCAAATTATGATTCAAGTTTCAAAATACGATTAAACAAATATTTTTGGAAAAATAATTGTTTAAACAAATTATATTCTTTAAACAATTCAAAAATGGTTAATATGTTCTTTCTATACACTATACAGTCAGAAAAATAATTATATGTGTTTTATTTTATTTTTTTTAAGTTATCGAACAAAAACTGCTTAAGCAAATCAAAATTGTTTAAACAAATAGAAATTTCCTAAACATTAAGAGATACGTATCAAAATGATATAATTATTCAACAAAAAGTAGCATAGGATACCAATTTGAGAAAAAAGTGGACATCTCTGGTTCAATTTTTAGAAATTTTGAGAATAAATAATGAGTAATTGTTTAAATAATTATATAATGTTTAAAAACAATTACTACTCCAAACAATGACAAACTATTACATTTCAATCAAAAAATACGATTATTTTACACATTTTTTGGGAATAAATAATGTTTTGAATAAGTTACATTTGTTTAAACAATTAAAAGTTGTTCAAAAATTCATGGAAAATATTCAAATTGTCCATTAGTAATTATTCGTATGAAAAAGATGACGGAAATTGCTAAAAAGTAACAATAATACGTAAAAATGTAGTTTTTTTATTTTTGGGTCATATTTGGGGCGCTGTGGGGGGGTAAGGGTGGGTTAAAAATAAAAGTTATCAGTATACTTTTATTTCATAGGTACTCCTCTTCAATCCCTAAAAAGTTTGGCACATTTCGAACAAACCCTGAAGTATGAGTTCAATTTTTCGAAGATCCAAAATTTCCCCTAATTTTTACCCTAATGCCCAACTCTGTGCCTCACTGATATTTTGTACATTAGGACCCCCTGATCGATAGTATACGTGCCTGAAGGTCGAGAGAAAGATACTTTGTCGTTTATGCTGTGCCCAACGATGTTTTTTGGGAATACTAAAGGAGACATCGACACTCGAGGACTGTTTGTCGTCACGCTCATAGATCATGCTCAACTCTGTGCCTCATTCATATTTTGTAGTTTAGGACCCCCTGATCGATAATATACGTGTCTGAGGGTCAAGAGAAGAATACTTTTTCATTGGTGTTGCGTCCAATGCCGCTTTTCGTACATACTAAAGGAGACATACCGACACTCGAGCATGGTTTGGCGCTACGCTCAAGGATCATGTCCAATACTTTGCCTCTTTGATATTTTGTTGTTTAGGACCCTCTGATCGATAATGTATATGTCTGAAGATCACATTTCGGTATTCAAGCAGGCAAGCTACGAGTCTAGCAGTTGCTACAGTCAGACCATCGCTGATGCTAAGATTTGTTCCTCAAACTGTAGGGCTTGATGATGCTGCGATGTTTAACAACGAATTTCAAAGGAACGTTGACAGAATGAGAGAGTGGTTCCTAGAAGAATCGATCTTCGTTCTTGATAGACAACAACAAGCCTCCTTCATACGGAGGAGGCGAGCGAATCACGTTTGATAACGGAGACTAAATTGATAGTGGAGGCCAGAAATGGCCACATCAAAACCATCTTCATGTTGTTCGATCACGCGATTCTAGTGCAGCATGCGGCCAACCTCGGCGACTTCTATTGTATCACTGGAGGTCTAATTAATAGGTGCCATTCGCCTATTGAAATGGCAGGAGTTAATGCTGTAATGGCTGGACAATTGTTAGCTAGAGCGCTTAAAGTAAACGTTGTCCAAGCACTAATAGGAGTGGAAAATCTGCAGGCTAGAGGTGGTCAACGATGTGTTCAGCTGAATGCTCAACACGTGCATGACTTTTCACGTCTCGACATGAGCCTTCCTTCGAGATTTGACAGTCGGTGTGTATCAGGTCAAGTTAGCTCCTTCGTACATTCAGGATAAGCTACAGAGGGAAGATGAAGTAGAGATTCAGTTAGAAGTCATGAACGAGCAACATCGCGACATCATGCCAGACCCGGGACTGATAAGAGTTCGAGTTTATTTATGATTTAGAAACGCAACTCGGCACCAACTTTGGATTGCTAACGTACCGACAGATGAGGATAAGCCTTACTGTGATGACGATTCAATCCTAGGGTATTATTGCACGTGCAAAGCGGATGCTCGTAGTCTGGAAAATTATGCACACGTGGCTAGCGTATTGTTGTACATGGGATATACACGACATGAACATAATATACGCTATCCCTCCACTCAACTCAATCACAAGATACTTGACGCTGCCAACAGACCACAACAAAGAATTCCTCATCCAGAATAACTGCAGTGAGCGTGAGTATCGCAGAATGCCCGCTCAGCGTTTGGCGAGTCGATATTTGACGCAGGACAGATTAGAATCTCTTACTTGTACAGACTTTGGTCATGAAACATTTTGATGGGGGGGTCCCAAAGTACGAAATATCAGAGTCACACAGTTGGGCATGATCTCTGAGCGTGACGCCAAAAAGTCTGCTAGTGTCGGTATATCTCTGTTAGCATACATGAAAAGAGACTTTGGACGTAGCACCAAAGAAAAAGTATTTTTCTCTCGACCTTCAGACACGCATATTATCGATGAAGGGGTCCTAAGGTTCAAAAAATCAGTAAGGCACCGACTTGGGCATGATCCCTGGGCGTGACGCCAAACAGTCCACCAGTGTTCGTATATCTCTTTTAGAATGCAATAAAATCCACTTTGGACGCAACACAAACGAAAAAGTATTCTTCTTTTGACGTTCAGACACGTATATTATTGATCAAGGGGTCCTAAACTACAAAATATCAAAGAGGCACAGAGTTGGGCATGATCCCTGAGCGTGGCGCCAAACCGTCCTCGAGTTCGGTATGTCTCTGTTAGCATATATGAAAAGCGACTTCGGACGTAGCACTAACGAAAAATTATTCTTCTCTTGACGTTCAGACACGTATTTTGTCGATCAGGAAGGCATCAACTACAAAATATCAATGAGGCACAGAGTTGGGCATGATCCCTGAGCGTGGCGCCAAACCGCCCTGGAGAGTCGGTATGTCTCCTTTAGTTTGCACGAAAAGCGGCTTTGGACGCAAAACCAACGAAAGAGTATTCTGTTCTCGACCTTCAGACACATATATTATCGATCAGGGGGTCCTAATCTACAAAACATCAATGAGGCACAGAGTTGGGCGTGAGCCCTGAGTGTGGCGCAAAACTCGCTTAACTAAATAGTAACTTTTCATTATTTGGTCGTAGATTTCTTTATCATCATTTGTCTTTTCTCTCGTCGTGCTTATGATGATTTATTTGCTGCAATAAACAAACAAAAGGAGGTTATAATAAGAAGTGTAATTTATTTAAAATTTCTATTCGTCTCTACTCGTTTCTATTCGTTTAAGGTTTGATTTGTCATTTTTTTTATGAAGTTCAAATGTGAGAGGCTTCGTAAAAATATCTGCAATTTGGTCTTTCTACGGTATCCTACTTAACTTGATTAAATTTCTTTCAACGCACTCCTTTAGATAGTGCTCTCGTATTTCTGTCATGTGTCTTAACTTATTACCACCGCTCGTTTTTGCACTAGATTCAGCTGCTTTGTTATCGCACCAGAGTACCATCGGGCAGAAAGAAGATTTCAATATTAAATTCAATGAATTGTTCAGTGCGACTTTTTCTTGGTAAGCTTCACCCATCGCAACATATTCTGCTTGACAAGTGGATAGAGCTACATATGACTGCTTATGCGTTCTCCAGGCTACAGAATCTCCATACAACTGTATTTCGAACCCACAAGTTGTGAGCGATCCTTTGCAGACTGCTAAACTTGCATCTGAAAAAGCCTGTAGATCATTTCGTTTCGACAAAAATCTCAATCCTTTACCCTTCGTTCCTTTGAGATATCTGAAGACTCGTTTCACCATCTTCCAATCGCCTTCACTTGAATCTATTTGTTGTCTGCTTAAAACATTAACTGCATAAGAGATATCTGGCCGAGTTGCATTCTCAAGATATAATAAGCTACCTATAGCTTCTCTGTAAGGTGCATTTTCTATCGTTCTTGTCTCAGTTAGAGTTTTCTGATCGTTTGGCTCTTCTCTTAACTTCCTTTCCCGATTTGCTACTTGAATTGTAACTATAGGTGTTCCTTGAGGATGCATCTTGTTAAAACCAAATCTCTCCAAGATTTTATCAATATAACCTTCTTGATTCAAAATTATAACTTGATTATTCCTGTCTCATCGTGTCGTGATTCCTAAAAAGTTTCTTGGTTCGCCTAAGTCAGTCATTTCAAACTCTCCTTGTAGTTTAACTTTTACTTCATTTAGTTTTACCTGATTATTGCTTGCTATAAGCATATCATCGACATAGAGTAGTAATATCAAACATGTGTCTTTTTCTTTCCAGGTGAATAAACAAGGTTCGCTGTCACTTGAATCCAAACCAATTCTCAAAGCTACTTCTGTAAATCGTTCATTCCACCTTTTTGGACTTATACGCAGCCCATATAAAGCTCGTTCTAATTTGCATACTTTCGTTCGTTCTATTTTATCTGAGTACTGCGTTCCTTCTGGAATTTTCATATAAATCTCTTCGCTTATCATCCCATTAAGGAAAGCAGTTTTGACGTCAAGATGGCACACATTTAGATTGTGTTTATTAATTATTGAAATAACTGATCATACAAAGGACAGCCGTGAAACCGGTGCATAGGTTTCTTTCAAATTATATATATTTCTATCTTTGAAACCTCTTATTACAAGCCTTTCCGTATATTTTATATTGCCGTTTTTTTTCATTTTTCGTTTGAAAACCCACCTAGAGTCTATAATATTTGGTTTACTTCCATCTGACGTTATCGTTGGTCTATCAACTATCTTCCATACTTCATTTCTATTCAAAGAATTCAACTCGTCGTTTATAGCTTCTTGCCATTTACTTACCTCCTCTGTTTGCATGGCTTTCTTGTATGAAGCTGGATCTTTATTGATTCTAGATAGGAGAGCGAGATATACTTCATCTTCAATTTTGTCTGCTTCTTCGATATTTTTTTCAGACAATACATCATCAGTACCGTTTTCTGAAGTGTGGAACATTTCAGAAAGACTCGCATCGTTAATATTTTTCTTCGTTTCGTTTGTTTCTGTGATTACTGGTTTTCTCGGTTCACCTCTCTTTCGTTTAATTTCTGCCTCCGTTTTTGTGATCTTTTATTTATCTCTATCTATCTCATCGAAAACAGTAACCCAGTCTTTGATACTATTCTTACTGTATCTGTCTCCATAGACTATTTTTTCATGAAATCGGACATCCCGAATCTCATAATATTTTCCTTTTTAGGTTTTAAGAATATGTATCCAGATGGTTTGTATCCAATCAAGAGTACTCTTTGTCCTTCATACCTAAACTTAGGTCCAGTTTTTCTCTACACTTTGAAATAAGCTATGCAGCCAAATATTTTCAATTGGTTTACATCAAAGCTATGTTTAGGTGCAAACTTCTGGAGTCTTGCAATCATTTCGTTTGCCTTATGTGGTGTTCTATTATAAGCATAAACTGCTGCTCCTGGACCTAAATCCCACATATTTTCTGAAAGTTTTGAATCGTACATGTACGCTCTCACCTTCTTTTGTATTGTTTGATTGAATCGTTCGGAAACTCCATTATGTTCTGGAGTATCTGGACAAGCAAACTGCTGTTCAGCTCCTAAACGATTCAGAAGTTCCACAGTATAGCCTCCAGTATATTCTGTTCCCTGGTCTGAATCTGTTTCTCGCGCTTTTGACAAATGCTTCAAAACACTCGCCTGTTTCACTTTTTGCTCGCATCGGATAAGCCATTGCTAACCTTGAATAATCATCTATAAAAACAGAAATGTATTAATATCCTTTTGGATACGTGGATGGATTTATAATACCCATCGTATCTGAGTGAATGATCTGCAAGGGGATATCATGCAAACCTCGCAGTCTAAAATCGATTCATCAAATACAGCCTTTTGTAATTGTTTATTCTCTGGAAATTGTTTTTGTATGGCCGTTAGATATGTAATAGATACATGACCCATTCTTACATGCCAAAGCATTGCATTATGTTATTCTCTAAATGGTTCATCTCCTTTTCCTGACTTATTTCTTCATTATTATCTACCATTTCGTTTTTATTCTGAGAACTTTGTGCTGTCACGCTTCAAGTTATATATCTCGGGTTTTGACTGATGACGTTAGAAGTTAGGTAAGCAATAATTCGTTTTTTATTACATTCGTTTCACTCGTTATTTTTTTTATTACTTTTACTTATTTCAAACTCTATAATCCAATATGGTTGCTTATATATGCCCGAGACAAATGACTCATTATTGACCAGGTCGAAAATATCTATCTTTTCGTTATCCAAATATATACTAAGACCCATATCAGCAAACTTTCTCAAAGATAGTAAATTTTCAGATAGCGTTTCAGCACAAATTACATTATCCACCTGTACTGTTCTACCGTCATTTGTAATTATTACTATACTCCCCACACCCTCCGTTCTCAAATCAGCTGATGGATCCTTATTTGCACATTTAATTACACCGTAATTTGCATCTTCAAATGTTTTAAAGATTAGTCTAGAATTAGTTAGGTGTTCTGTCGCTCCCAAGTCGGCTAAAAATTTGGCAAAGAATTTATTTTTGTTCGCATCGAAATCGTTATCTACCTTCATTGTCGTAAAGTTACTGCCGATTTATTTTTCTTCTGTAAATGAAATACTATCATCGTAATATGCATTAGAAAAATTCTTACCTTCATCTTTCTTTGAATCTTCCGTGTTATTTTGATTTTTCTTATCTTTCGGTGTCCAATTGTTTTGTTGTCTCGATCCTCTGTTTCTATTAAAGCCGCCTCTGCCTCTATTGTTGGCAAACTTAGGCCTTTTTGCATCGTTTTCTCTGCCCGAATCTTTATTTCTACGTTTAAAGCCTCTATTCGTATTGTTAAAATATGTGCCTCCTCGAGAACGTTTAGAGTTTAAACCTGTTTGTGTTATTTCTTTTCGTTCCTCCTCGTCCATCTCGCCTTATGAGTTACAAACTCGTTGCACTCTTAACACTTGTTTAATCTAGTTCCTTTCATGGTACAATCTCGACTGATATGTCCGTAATCGTCACAATTGAAGCATCGATCCTTCAGATCTCGTCGTTAAGCATTTAAAGCAGTGTTAATTGCACTCGTCGTTGTTGTCATCTTGTTAGCTTCAGTTTGTATGATATAAATTTTGAGTTGCTCGTACGTCAAACATTTTCCAGTCGTGTTTCTGGTCATAAATTCCACAGCTTGTACTTGAGGAACTGCAGTCATTTATTTAATAATTTTGTAAACTGAGAATTAAATTATCATACGTTTTCACTCAATAATCGTTTCAGATCGTTCATTTAAATTTTTTTCAAATTATTCGTCAATTAAAATTCACTTTATTTTCGTTCATTCATAATTTCAGGTTAACGTTGTTAAGATGCATAGTTTCATATATAGTACTGTCAGTTTATTAAAATAAGAGAAAGGTCTTTATTTAGTATAGTATCAATGAAATACAGTTCAATTTAGTTCCGAGAAAAATAACCAAGCATGCATGCACTCTCTTTTTTTATCTCTAATGCGCAGCAAGCCGTTGAGCGTCCAACTCGCTCTTCGCATGTTAGTTTAAAAACAATTGAAGTACTTTTTATTACATATATATTCGAATTGGCCAATTCTAAAAGAAAGCCGATTTAAATTTACATATTTAAAACCCATCATTTCCCTTCTTAAAGCTTCTTACTTCCCTTGTCTGTCATTTTCTTACTTACGGCTCTCAGTTTCACGGGAGTACTCGCCACGTGCAATATATGTCGTTACTTCTCCTTCCGACATCTTTTCTTTTTCTTTTTCACAAGTCTGCGCTTTATTTTATTATATGTCAGATCCTGTACAACTTCACTTTTTCTTCTCGTTGATAGAACCACTTTTATCACAAGTTTATCAAGTTTATCACAACACAGTTTTTCAAAAAGGTACACACGTGCAACACAAAGAAATCGTTCTTTTCATTTCTTTTTCACCTTGCGCAGTGGAAGCGTGCTGGGCCCATAACCTATCGGTAATATGGTAGGGGCGCGAGCTGGTGAAAAAGAACACTCAGTCTAATTTTTATTATGTATTTATCAAACACAACTCGTTAGAAACAATTACTGTGCAACAACCGAACCGCTCTGTACAGCGTTGCAAAAGCAAGTCAAGTAGCGACGCCGCCAGCCGCAGAGAAGCAGGGAACTGAGAGAATAGAAGAACTCATATGTGTATGTGCGTGGGCGCACATATAAGATAACACCTTTAAATATTTCGGATTTTTCTTTAAAAATTTTTTTAATCTTTAGAAATATTCTTTATGCATTAATTTTTCCAAATATAAATTATGTTAAATTTTTTAATTATTGTTAAATCTTGTCATAACTTTTAAACCATCTTATTGTCTTTTTAAATAAGTCAAATTTTTCTTACACTTTTAAAATATTGAAAACCTTAAAGTAGTGTCCTTAAAATATTTCAGATTTTTCTTTCAACATTTTCGAAATCTTTCGAAATATTCTCCGTCCGTCCGTCGTACAAAAGGGCGTAAGCGACAACAATTTTTTTCCAAAAAATTGTAAGCAGGGAATTCTTTACACATAATTTTTTTTCAAAATATTTTTGTTTTTGAATTTTTTTTTCAAACATTTAAAAAAATTTTGTTTTCCAAACTTTTTTTTGAAACAAGTGTTTATCAAAAAAATTCTTCTACAAATTTTTGTCTTCAAACAAATTTTTTTTAAAAAGCGTTTTTCATGAACCTTTTTTCAAAAAAAGTTTTTTCAGACAATTTTTGTTTAGAAAATTATTTCCAAACTTTTATTTTCATAAAATTTTCTTGCATAATTTTTTTTCAACAAATTCTTGGTATTCACATTTTTATTACAAAAATGAAAAATATTTTGTTTTAAGATTCTGTTAGGACCTAAATTAAAGTCTTAATAGGCTACACTTTTACTAATTTTTAGTTTGTTAATTTTTTAAATCTTTAGAAATATTCTCTGAACATTAATTTGTCCAAATATAAATTATTTCCAATTTCTAATCCTTTCAATTGTTCAATTATTGTTCAATCTTTTCAAAACTTTTCAACCATCTTATTATCTTTTAAAATGAGTCAAATTTTTCCTAAATTTTTAAAATTTTGTAAACTTTGAAGAAGTGTCCTTAAAATATTTCAGATTTTTCTTTTAAAATTTTCGAAACCTTTTGAAATATTCTCCAAGAATACATTTTTCCACATAAAAAAAACATTTTACTTTTTTTATCCGTTACAGTTTCAAATTATTTACAAATTTTTTCAAAACTGATTAGCCATGTATTTATGTTTCAAAATGTGTCAAATTTTTCCTACATTTATTGTTAATTTTGAAAAGTTTCAAGTGTTTTGCAGCCCCAGGCTGAAACCCTTATGGTTTCGGTCAGGTTTTCGTCCGTCCGTCGTACAAAAGGACATAAGCGCCAACATTTGGCACAGCAAAAGGGCATAAGCGCCAACATTTTTTTCCAACAATATTTTTTTCAAACAATTTTTAAAAAAAATATTTTGTCAAACAAATTTTGGAAATTTTTTTCTCAACAATTATTTTTTATAACATAAAAAATATTTTGTTTCAACGTTCTGTTAAGACTTAAATTAACGTTTTAATAGGCTACGAAATCCTTCCGTCAAAATCTTTGATATCATTTAAAATATTCTGCAAGAATTAATTTTTTTTAATATAATATAATTTTCCAATCTAACTTTCCAGGCATCAATTCAGCATTGGAGTACTTTAGGAGCATACAGTTGTTTCTTCAAAATTAAAAATTCGATTCTTAAGAACATTTTTTGACTCTTCTGTAAAATCGTTGAGGAAGTTCGGTCGGAGTTGAACCGAATCGAAATATATGTGCGGGCAAAAATGGGTTAGTCCACGCGCTACGGGCAAAAACGAGTTAAATCTTCAACTCGTTTTTGATCGCAGCGCTTGGGCTAATTCGTTCTTGCGCTCAGAAATAATTAACCCGCTTTTGCTCCGACTCTTTTTTTAGTCTAATTTTGCTATCAACCCCTCAAGTGTTATTTGACAGTGAAAACTGAGTGAAAAAATTTGCCAAAGAATTGGATATATGAAAAAGTGTTTATTTTATGGGCATTTTCGTATAGCAGAAAATAGTTTTTCATTAAGGTTATTAAAGCGTTCACGCACTCGACTTCCACAAAAAATATATGTTCATTTAACAGGAAGAATATACGGTAGGGTATTTTTATAATTGAAAATTATTTCTCATAATTTTTATTGAAGCATCAGAAAGATGCTTTCTGCAAAGAAACGTTGAATTCAGCTTAAGATAATAGACATAAAAGTGCTGAACGAAAAAAAAGTGAATCTTCTATTTCTTTTTGCAGAAAATACTTCCGGCGTTTTTCCCATTGGGCCGTAGTTTTTTTAATGAATTTTTAAAGTTTCGGGTCGGCGAGACGCCCGAGCGCCACCCGAGCGACCACGAGTTCGCGCGACACACTTTCTCATTATTTTCAAAGCTGCAGCGAAGTTAACAGTGCTCCTCTAGTTTTTGAACGTGAAGGATCAGACAGTGTAGCAGATAGTGTGTTTGACGACGATATTTCCCCTACTATTGCTACTAATGCGATGAAACTTTAAAAATTCATTTTTAAAAACTACGGCCCAATGGGAAAAACGCCGGAAGTACTTTCGTTTATTTTCGATTCTCTATCGATTAAAAGTGGTCTCGTCAAAATTTGACGCAGATTCTTTCCAAAAGATTGACAGCTTGGGCCGAAGACATGCAACTCCTTCCAGAGTGGCAGGCAGGTTTCAGGAGGGAGAGAGGTTGCACAGATCAAATCATTACCCTTAACGCAATGATTCAAAATCGCCTGAGACTGAACGGAGGCAAACTTTTTGTACTCTATGTGGATTTCAAAGCAGCATTTCCCTCAGTTAGTCATAATATCTTATGGGACAAATTAATTTCGAAAGGTTGTGGGTCAGAATTTATGAGATTGGTAATAGATTTCTACTCTAAAGCTAATATTGCAATCAAGGGATATAAGGGCGTCACCGGGTCGGTAGTTGCATCGAAAGGAGTCATGCAGGGGGAGGTTCTATGTCCAACAATGTTTACATTTTTAATTGATGATTTACAAGAATTCATGTATGCAAGAGGTATCAGAGGTGTATCAATAGACCATTTGTTGGAAATATTGCTCTTAGCTTACGCCGACGATTTGGCTTTCTTTGCGGACTCCCTGGTTAAAATGCGTAAGATTCTTGAAGGATTATTAGATTACTGTAGGATGAATGAGCTCGAAGTCAATATTAAAAACGAAAATAGTGATCTACGGAAAGGGAGGTCATGGCCATGACAAAAAATACCCACCTTTTATGTACGGAACCAATCGTCCGACGATCGATACCCGAAAAGATGTTATTAAAGGTTAAGAGAACTGGATAGATCAAAAGATGATTTTTTAACCCTAGAGAAATACAACTGGGCCCGCCAGGTTAGAAGAATATTTAAAAAGATTGGAATAGAGGGCGATTGGGAATTACTTTCTCTTGCCTCTCTACAAAAATATAAATTGGCATGGATAAGAGCTTATGATAAAATATTATATCTAGAAGATTTACAGAGAGCCCACTCGTCCTCTGCTTTAATACTTCATCCTCAATTAACCTTGCGAGAGGGACCTCAGAAATATTTAACCCTGTTAAGAACACCACTCAGTTTCATCAGAATTATAGCGACCAGGCCACCTTCTCCGCCTCCTAGTACCATCCATCCTGTTCCCAGGGACTGACCCGCTCGGTAGTCGACAGGCGCTCCTGTGGCCACCCATCGAGGCAAGGGTACGTCGGCGTCAGGTGCCCCTGACCGGCCTACCCGCGGTATCCCACCTGCACCTCCTGTTTCCAGGGACCGACTCGCTCGGTGGTCGACAGGCGCTCCTGTGACCACCCGTCGAGGCCAGAGTTCGCCGGCGTCAGGTGCCCCTGACCGGCCTACCCGCGGTACCCCACCTGTACCTCCTGTTCCCAGAGACCGACTCGCTCGGTGGTCGATGGGCGCTCCTGTGACCACCCATCCAGGCCAGGATACGTCGGCGTCAGGTGCCCCTGACCGGCTTACCCGCGGTAACCGACCTGCACCTTCCGTTTCCCGAGACCAACTCGCTCGGTGGTCGACAGGCGCCCCTGTGGCACCCTCTCCTTCCGCACCTGACCTAAACCGACCGTGGGGAGTTAGCCCTGGTCCGCAACTACCGTCGTGCCGCTAAATGACGTAACCGAACACTATCCCGCTTACCGCGTCAACGTCCTCCGGGACGCGTACCGCGAACCAGCTCTCTTGCGTACATAGGATATAAGACACACTCCACAATCACACCAATAGGAAGAATATACTTGATTATTATTTTTGTTTAAACCGCTGTTTCTTCACTCGTAAAGCCTGTCCCAACTCCAAGACCCTGGCGAGACTAAAGTATCCGGCGGGACAACATACAGGTCCAGTAGGACGAAACGTTCACTTAAAATGAAGAGGATTTCGCAAAAAGATTCAATTATTACTCAAATTGAGCGCATAGGCATATGCAACAATCTGGAATGAAGCTGCCTTCTCTATCAACGGTATGAAGCTGGATTGCTGAAGATCGCATAAAGCCTGGATTCAGTGATGTTATTTTTGACAAACTAAAGAAAAAGATGGATAAATTGCCGCCGCAACAAAGGATGTGTGGATTAAAATGAAACGATTTCAGCTGTAAAAAATACGAAGAGTACTCCAAATATTGCGATCTGATTGAAGATTTAGTAGTTCTGGGACCTTTGGGACGGAAAAACGTGCCAGCAAGTAACGTTCTGGTGTTTTCTGTGGATAGCTCAGATGCAGAAAATCCATATACTCAGCCAATTGCGTACTTTTTAATTGACAAAAGCGTAACTGGTGATGTGATTACTGATCTTATGAAGCGATGTCTGACGAAACTGTCATATTGTGGAGCAAATTTAAGGCTTCTCACTTGTGATCAGGCAACAACGAATCAAAACTGCATATTGAAATCATTCGGAGCAACGAAAGAGAAACCTTATTTCAAGTACGAGGTACGAAAGTACTTCTGCAGTTTAGATTTTCCGCATCTAATCAGAAGGCTGCTAAATTAACTTCGGACGCACCAATATTTATATGACGCTGGCGGAAACATAATCGCTAATTACCAACACTACGTAGCGGCATGGAACTATGGCCGGAAGAGTACAACAAGTAATTTACTTGGCGACATAACTGAAGTCCACATGGATCCAAATAACTGGAAAATTATGAATGTTAAAAGAACTTTTCAATTTTTTAGCAAAAGGTTTGCAGCAGCGATTAGGCTAGCTGGAGAAGATCCAGAAAGTGGAATTCCCAGAACGAAGGATCAACCTAGTACAACTTGGAAACTTACTGCAGCTTTCACAGAAGAAATGGACAGATCATTGATGGTGCCAACGCATATAAATTGTTATATCGAAACCCGGCAAAGTGACCATTATCTTCGAGAAATCCATGTCTAAAAGGTCTGCCTTTTTCAATAAATGCAATACTCTGTTTGTATTCTGCAATCAAGGAAGATTTTCCAAACGTCGCATTGGCAGTAGGATTTTGCAATCAAGACTCTTTGGAACATTTGTTCTAAAAAATTCGCCAAAGAGGAGGTCACAATAACAATCCTACCGGAAGAATGTTGCGGTTAAGTTTGCGACACATACTCTCCAGTGGAAAGATTGAAGGTGGTAGAGGTGCCAACGATGGAATAGAAGATAAAAATCTAACCTCGTTGATAAACACTCCAAGCGATGTTGAGAAAGCATTTGGGGAAGACAGCCAAGAACTCCTTGCAGAGGAACTTGCAGCAGCTGAAAAAGAGGAGGACAATCAACGTAAAGATGTCGAGACGGGTGCAGAGGCACTCGAAAGAAATGAGGATTTGGCCTTCCATGAAGCAGAAGGCTTGAGTGAAACAGAAGTTGTAGATTGGAACCCACAGGAAAAGCAAGATTCTAGTAAATTTCCAAAGGGAACTACTTTTTACGAACAGAATTCGATGACATATTACGCTGGATATGTCGCTGGTAAATGCTTCCTGATATCAAAATGCGAAGCTTGCCGAGAAAACACTATGAAAACACCCATGGAAGAATCTCAGGATAACGAATATTACATTCGATTAAGAGAATATCGACATTTGGATGAAGATGCTCCAGGAATTCTAAATTCTCAAACATAATTTGTCAACAACTCAAATCATTTGCGTCTTCGTGGGAAAAATACTGCATTTGTTGAGTAAAATTCAGCAAAAATTTGTATTTTTCGAAATTTCAAAATTTTTGACTTTTGTATGTTGTTTGAGTCTTAATATTACAACTGTTGGTCTCACACAATTTTCTTGCAGGGGTAACATACTGAATTTGTCGAGCAAAATTCAGAAAAACAATTATTTTTCGATATTTTATAATGTTTTACTTTTGTATGTTTTTTGAGTTTCACATATTGGGCTCTAATATGATAACTATTGGTCTCAAAAAATTTGTTTAAAGGGGAAAATACTGCATTTGTCGTAAAAAATTCAGCAAAAGTTTTTATTTTTCGAAATTTAATCATTTTTTACTTTTGTATGTTTTTCGAGTTTAACATTTTGGGCCCTAATATGACAACTATTGGTCTTAAAAAATTTTGTTGCATAGGAAATGTACTGCATTTGTCGAGAAAATTCAGAAAAAAGATTACTTTTTGAAAGATTTTAAAACACCGTGTCTGCGTGCAGCACAGGTACAGTTACATAATGCATTCGTAAACCCAAGCAAGAGTTTTATTTCATACATAAAATGATTCAAATGCATTGCAATTGATAACAGGTATTTACGTCAATATCTTTGGTTGACACGATGTTGGAATATTTTGGGCTTTAAACGGAAAATTAAACAATAAATAATTTTGTTTGCAGGATAAAACAGGATGCAATGAAACTCAACTGAAATTGAATCCATGAAGAAATTTAAATAAGGAGAGCAACTTGAATTAACAGTTTAATATTACATTAGTATATTAGTGTGTGTACTGTACAATCGTCTTTTAAATGTAATTAAAACGTTAATGCAAGTACTGTTCAAGATACAGTAAAATATTAAAATATAAATCATTTTATTTTCAGGACCAAGAAGGATGTCGTCAAAGGCAACTGCAATTCATTCCAGTAAGGAATTTAAAAGACGGAAGAGTACGAGGTGTAACTTTTGAATACAAAGTTTTATGTTGCGGCAATATTAGTAGGTATTATTCAATTAACCGTCTCTTAAATCTAATTAAAATGTATTTAAAATAATATTCGGGATTTAATTAATTAATTAATGTGATTTTATGTTTACTATATTTCAGTTTAATAAATAAATGAAAAAAAAGAGCAACTTCAGAAAGTGGATGTATGTTGGAGTTCTTGGATTGTTTTCAGGTATTTTTGAACCATCTTTTGAATTTAATGTAATTTAAGTATATTGAAAAATAATATTGATTAGCAGTTAATTCTTTCCTTAATCTAATTGTAGATTTTCCAACAAGCAGAGCGTTATCATCTGCAAGCCAAAATATAAATACCTAGGATCTAAGATTGGTGTTAAAGCATGGCTGCGACTTGTTAACAGTTTTAAGTCTTTTAAATTTTAATTTTAGAATATTTCTTCATTTTTAACGGTGCTGTTATGTTGTCATTGTTATCTTGTTTGATGTGATTTAATTAATTTTTTTGACTGAAGAATTTTGAGTGAGAATCTGTGACGTATGAAGAGAAGAATTTAAAATTTTAAGTTGAATGATTTGTTTCTGAATTGTTAATTTACAAACATTTTAATATGAGAAGGACGAAGGAAAAGTGTAATAAGGAAATGGTTGTGTAGAAGACTTAATTTCTTCTTCCTTCCTACTTCTATATCTGGTTTTTCATGTCAAAGAATGCGTTAATTTCTACGAAGTGTCTACGAAGTGACCGTCCGCGAAGAAAGAGAAGCAATGCGGAAAAAATCGGCTTTTAGTTTTTTACACCAATCGATAGATTTTATTTGCGCTTTCATAATAAGAAATATTATTCTGATATCTAAAAAATTCGAATTATTATTGAATCGCTATCTCTTATGCCTCTACAATCGCTCATACTGCAAGATGAAGCTACCACGCGTTGGGTGCCTTTCTTCCCGGACAGTCACATCTAAATAGTTAAATACTCGAGCATGTAAGACTCCTCCCGGAGGATATTTTTCCACAAGGTGGTTTTTCCCGGTCGGATTGTACTGAAGCAGTATGATTTTTGCAATGCGGAAGCAAAGGCAAATGCGGGAGTCTGTTAGGAAAATAAAAATTATTCAATAAAAATTATTTCTAATTAATTCACTTTATTCAATGAGTTTATAATTTTAAACCCTTCCACTTACCCGTGTCCAATTATTGCTGTTCGTAGGTTTCGATTGGCTGTTGTACAAAATAGCTGTTTCCAAGCTTTTGCGTACACTTAATTTTGTATTTATTTCCAATTCTTATTGTTGAAAATATTAAATTATTAAATATTCTATTGTTCGCTTCAAATTATTTAATTTATTTAATTATTTAATTTAAATTATTTAATTTAAACAGGCATTTTGAACTATTTTTGAATATTATCTTCAAATTAATTTTTAAATATAAAAAAATAATTGTAAATTTTCTCAGGAAACTTAAGAAATTTTTTGTATCCTCTTTAAATCTTTCGAAATTCTTAAAAAGCATTTTCTTTCAAAATCTTACAAAAATATATATTTTGTTCAAAAATGTTTGCAATCTCAGCAAAGAACAAACTGAAACAATCCACTAAGAGTCATATTCATACAGAATGAAACCAGTCAAGCTTTCGAAAAACAAATTGAGAAGCTTTCAAGGAATTTTTAAAGGTTAAAATGAAAGAATATTCTTCAAATTCATTGGGAAATTTAAAAGGATTTTTTGTTTAAAAAAATTAATTTTTCAAAGAAATTTCATAAGATTTTAAAACATTTGAAAAGATTTCTATAAATTCCGAGAAAAAATCCGTAATAAGTTGAAAGAATAGTTAAATTTTCCACCAATAAACAACGAATTTTCAAAAAAAGTTCAATCTTCAATCAGATGAATTTTTTACCTATAAAATTGATTTCCTTCTAAAAAACAACAAATTAAAAAAAAAACATGGATTTGAATTTCCAACCACAAAAATATAAATAATACAAGTGAGCGGGAAATAGAAGGAACATGGGTTTCCGATGAGCTCAAAGCGGCGGTCGAAGATGGGTACAAGATAACAAGTATTATTGAAATCTGGCAATATGAGACAACACAGAATGATCCACTCACAAAATCAGGTGGCATATTCATAGAATATATGAATAGGTTTTTCAAACTGAAACATGAAGCTACATGAGTAGAGAGTAAAAAGTAGAGAGTAGAGTGGAGAGTAGAGAGTGGACAGGAGTGTAGAGAGTACAGAGTAGAGTATATAGTAGAGAGTGGAGAGTAGAGTAGACAGTAGAGTGCAGAGAGTAAAGAGTAGAGAGTGGAGTAGAGAGTGGAGAGTAGAGTAGAGTAGAGATTAGAGAGTAGAGAGTAGGGAGTAGATAGTAAAGGTTCGAGAATAGAGAGTAGAGTGTAGAGAGTAGAGAGTTTTTTGTTTTGTTGGGAAAGGAGAATTGAGAAATGCTTTATGCTCTGACCACATTCGAACCTTAGGGACGAATCCTTAAATAACTAAGGTGAGTGTGGGACTCGGCCTAAAAAAACGGCAATAAAGACTAAACGAACTCCTTTATACCTGCCAACCCATGTTCCCGGAATCCGCTTTCGCATTACTTCAGGAACATGGGTTATAGGCATTCTACGCCGTGCTTCGGCGTCCCGCTGTGTTGCCTGCTTGGCATCTCGACTCTTACTCAGCTGTTTGCGTTATTCTGGAGGCTTCTTCGCCAAAGCTGCCTCTCTGAACGACCCACACCTTATGGTCCCCGGCAGATGGTTAGTCCGGGGATTTCCATCTTTTGTGGCGCAGAGGTAGCACTGCGGCGTACCTTCGCACGCCGCAGCCCTATGGCCCTCTTTGCCACATCTCCTGCATGCTCTTGTCCGATCTGGACCCTTACAATTCGCCGCTATATGACCGAAGCTCAGGCAGCGATAGCATCGTAGCACCTCTGTCTTCTTCCGGACCCTACAGGACATCCAACCCACCTTCAGATGTTCCGTACGGATTAATCGCGACGCCAGCTCTTTGCTGACCTCCACGTAGGCCTTCAGGTGTCCCCTGAAGGCCCTCTTCGTCACACACACCTTCACCTTGTCCGTATCAATGCCGCCAAAGTGGTTGCATACGGCCTCCGTCACCTCCGCGCGGAACAAGTTGCCGCACGGAATTTCCAGCGCCAACTGCCTCCCTGATGGCGGAAGACAGTTTTTCCCTGCCGTCCGCTGCAGGGCCTACCTCAATGAGGATTTCACCCTTTCGTGTCTCTCGGACACTCCTGATTTTGACACCAAGGGTGTCCGGTTTGACCTTCTTCTTGAGGTCCTTAAGGACCTCAGCATAGCTCGAGCCCTGAGCCGGTTTTATTAGGACCGCCTTGGGTCGAGCTCTCCTATGCGGCTCCTTCTTTTTTGTGGATGCGGGTGCAACTGGTGCCGCCCCCGCATCATCCTTCTTCGGTGTTGACGACGCTGCTGCTGTAGTGCGTGTCCTCGCCTTCTTCCACATAGGTTTAGAGGAGGCTGCCTCAACGGGACTCAGCGTGGAATCCCTCTCTCGTTTCCCAGTATGTGTAGAGGGAGTTTCCATGGCTTCTTCGGTCTGGGTCCCAGTTTGAGTCATCTCCTTCTTCTTCTGCCATGCCTTCCTCATAGCTTCGCTCGCCTTTTTCCCGGCGGCCGTTCCAACTAGATTTGGAACGAAAAAAAAACCGGAAGTCAACTCTATCTATGGTAAAATCCAGCTGACGCGCCAAATCTTTCACTTCCTTTAGCCTATGCCTAATTAGCATGAACATGTTTCTCTTTGTGTCAGAGAAAGTCTGCATCTCCTGTACTGCGTTCTTCAACTTTTTGGTGAGTTTTTTTAGCTTCCCTCAACCAGTGTTCCACCCACAAAATATCCTGCTTGGCCTTAGTCTTTGGACTCAAGTCAAAGTCCTCCGTCACGTCCAACGGGCCACCCAACACCTCACACACACTCCGGTTTAGTTTTTCTTGATGTTTCGCCATTTTATTCCCACGAGTAGCTAGGGAAATAAAATTCCACCCCCGCAGAGCCCCGTATGGGGGGTAAGGCCTCAATAATCTAGGAGGCGACCTGGTATCCTAGATACACCGTTTGAAACACCACACCCTGGTGCCATGCAGTCTTCGGCACGGTTGTTCACGCCTTGACTTGGGGGTTTTTCCTTCTGGACCATTCCTGGACCATTGTCCGCGACTGCTTATTGAGTAGTGTAACCGTATTCAGCAGAAACCCTCGGTACAGGGCCCCCCTATCCGCAACCCGGAGGCGCGCCCGGTGGCCTGGTCAAAGGCGCCGGGAGAGAGTAGAGAGGAGAGAGCAGAGAGTAGAGCATAGAGAGTAGAGAGTAGAGAGTAGAGAGTAAAGAGTAGAGAGTAGAGAGCAGAGTTTTTTTTTTGAAAAGGAGAATTGTAAAATGCTTTATGCACTGAGCACATTCAAACTTTAGCGACGAATCTTTAAGGAACGAAGGTGAGTGTCGGACTGAACTGAAAAACGGTCTTACCGACTAAACGAACTCCTTTATTGCTGCCAACCTAGGACTTTGGAACCACTTATCGCATTCCTTCAAAGTCCTAGGTTGTACGCCAATAAGCCGCACATCGGCTTCCAACTTGCATTGCCTGCTTGGCATAAACCTACTCTTTTCTCTTCTTGCCCAACCAAGATGCCCGCATCGTCCTCAATAGTGCGGTGGTACCGCACAACGGGCTCGTCGGCCTTCGACATCCTGGTTCAGCGTTGTTGGCTCTTAATTTCTCCTTAACCGCCTCCAAAAAGTACGCGTCGTCCTCAGCAGCGCTTTGATGGCGCATCGGGCTCGTCGGCCTTCGACTTTTTGGAGGACTCCGTCGGTTTATTTTCAGGGTTTCTTAATAACTACATTGTTCCTCGTTCTTTTTGTCTCGAAGGAAATATTCAACATAGCTTGTTGTCACATCCCAGTTAGTTTGTGACTCCAGCATGAGTTTAACAATATTGTCCGGAGTTATATCCACTCCAAACTCAGTCTTTAATTCATTTCTTCTAGTCGCCCACCTCGTTATTGCTCTTTGCTGTTTTACGGTTTCCTTTCCAGCACCTGCTTTCTTGATCTCGTAGACCCTTTTCCTCTCGATTGCCAAGAGATCGATGGGAATGATGCCTGCAATAACCAGTACTGCTGGTCCGGAGACAGACTTATAGGCGCACGCCACTCTCAATGCACCCTTCCTTTGTACTGCTATGATCCTATTCCTGTACGTGTTGATCTCCAGAGCATCAGCCCAAACTTCTGCTCCATAGAGCATGATAGATTGGGTGACGCTCATCAGGACTCTCCTCTTGCAGCTTCTAGGTCCAGCTACATTCGGCATTAGTCTTAATAGCATACCGACCTTTGTCTCTGCTTTGGCGGCAATTGCTTATTTGTACTGAAAACGTGAGTTTCTCATCTACCCACGTGCCCAGATATTGGAGAGCGTTCTTTGCAGCAATCTCTTGTCCAGCAATGTCGACTGTGAATGGTTTAGAAAATGTTCTCTGTCTGGTCAGGACTACAACCTCCGTCTTCTTGTTTGCCAACTTCAGCCCATAATCATCGAGCCAGTTTGCTACCTTTCTTGATATTAAGGCAACTCTCGTTTTTGCCTGCTCCTCTGTAGAGGCTGTGATCACTGCAGCAAGATCGTCAGCAAATCCGACCAATCTGAGCGCTTCATCATACATCACGTTCTAGAGATCCGGCCCAATAGCCGACCCCTGGGCTACTCCCGATGTCACTTTTGTGGAGTGTGTTCCTTCAGTAGTTTTATACATGAGGCTTCTTTCATTCAGGTAGCTACTGATGATACGCCGTAGATAGGCTGGAACTTTGAAGCGCCTTTCTAGGACGTCCAGAATTTCGACCCATCTAAAAGAATTGAAGGCATTCCTGACGTCAAAGGTGAACATTACACAGACCTTCCTTGACCTACGGTTGCCGCTCCATGCTTCATCTGTTTCTTTCAGGGCCTCCCGTATTGCTCCCACAGTCGACCTGCCCTCACGGAAGCCATACTGATTTTCGGCTTAATCCCCCGCAGCCTCAATTTCCGTTCTTAGCCTGGCCCGTATGAGCTGCTCAAAGAGTTTGCCCACAACGTCCAGCATGCAGAGGGGTCTGTAAGAGGAAGGTGTAATGGGTGGGCCCTTTCCCTTGACCAGTAACACAAGCCTCTGTTTTTTCCACCTTGCACAGAAAACTCGAGCATCAAGACAGGCGTTGAAGGTATTTAGCAGCATATACGGATACTCCTTCGCGATCATCTTAACGACCACCGTCGGGATGCCATCAAGACCTGGCGCCTTCCCATTTGCCCTCCGTGATTATCCTTTCAGGGTGCTTGGGAAACAGTTCTTCCACTATCAGCTCCATCATTTTCGGGTCCATGTTAGCGACTGGCGATCTTCCATGAAGTTTTCCAGTCACTATCTGGTACCCAAGGCCCCAGGTGTCCGTGTCTACTGACATACGAACCCCTACCCATTTGAGGTGCTTACTGCTGTTTATGGCACGGTTTAGTGTTTTTTTTGCCTTCATATATTCTTTGTTTGCCTCGGTTGCATTTTTCCCTTTCTTCCGAGTTCAGGGTACCTTTCGTTTGAGTCTGAAATACTCCGTTCTCAACTCGGCTATTTCTGCGTTCCACCGGTATACCGGAGGCTTGGTGGTTCTTCCAGATCTCCTTGGCATTGAGGCATTACACCCCTTCTCAATAAGGCCCATTGTGTGTTCCACCATATTCTCTGCATCTGTTTGGTGACTGTGGCAGTTATTTGCTCTTCTAGCATACTTCCTCCCTTCCCAGCAATGATGCTGAGAAGTTTTGTCATATCTAGCTTCGCAACATTCCAGCCCCTCTTGTTCCTTTGAGTCTTGTAGACCTTTGGCCTCTGATTTTCACTACCCATCTGAAAGTAGATATACTGGTGGTCGCTAGCGTTGTAGTCTTCGAGGACTTGCCTGCCTTTGATCCTACGTGCTGCCCCTGGTGTGGCCATAGTAATATCTAAAATGGCCTCTCGGTAGCCTGGTCTTCTGAAGGTCGTCGACTTCCCGCTGTTAAGGATGGTCAAATCCAACCTTGCAGCCATGTCGGTAACCTCTCGACCCCTTTTATCTGACCATGTTATACCCCATTCGCATGACTTGGCGTTGAAGTCGCCTGCTAGAATGATTTCTCCGCCCAGGCTACGGCATAGATCTTCAATCTCATCAAGTTTCTTGCGGAAGACCGCGATTCCCTCGTTTGGCGAGAGGTAACAACTTACGATCGTGTCCTTGCCGCTTGAGACCCACACGAATCCATCACCCCCTCCGTGATTGTGTACCGGGAACATGATATTGTTGATCACCCAGATTGCCGCTAAACCGCTCGTGTCGCAAAACCAGTTACAGCCTTTTCTTTGCTCATATTGTTCACTAGCTATGAATACGTCAGCGCCTCGTTCTCTAGTCAGCTGAAGCATAAGTGCCTGGGCCAGCTTGCAGCGATTCAAGTTGCCTTGAAGTACTACCGCCATCCTGTTTTCTTATTGCTTTCTCGTTCAGCTTCCTTACAGACTGTACACCTAACTGAGCCAAGTAAATGATCGACTGGTCTGCCATCATCTCTTGCTGATCAAAGTGAACAGTTTGCTTGTGCCGTGCATTGTGCAGATATGTGGCCCTCTGTGCCACACTTCCAACACTGCCGTCTCCTATTCACTCCATTGCATTCCGCCGCGATGTGGCCGTAGTCAAAACAGCGGTAGCATCGTTTGGTTCTTACTCTTATGCGCACTCTGCATCTGACCCACCCAATTTTAATGTGGCCAAGCTGATTCACCTTGATAGCTTCAGTTTCTTGCAGTTCGACGTAAGCCATTAGGCTCCCTCGAAACTCCGTCTTGGTCATATTAACTGTTGCATTCTCGACAGCTTCCTGTCCTAACATGTGCTTGAGAGCCTCCTTTATTTCTTCTGTGGTGGTTGCAACGTCTAGGTCCCGTATTTGGATCTGTGCACGTGGCGTCGCTTGCCGCACTTCACCAGTTTCTTTGATGGCCTTTTGTACCGCATCACTAAATTTACCCCGATTTTCATCCGATACTCCCAGTTCCAGAAGTACATTCCCTTTACGGGTTTTCTTGATGGCCCTGATTTCCACTTCCATTTCGTCTGGTTTGACGCTTGCTCTAATGTCTTTTACGACTTGAGCAAAGCTACGTCCGGCTGCTGGCGTAATTATCACCGTCTCAGGTCGAACTTTCCTCGGTTTGCTTCCCTCTCTCTTTTTGGGATTACCCGCCACGTTACTTACCTGCTCCTTCGTTTCTTCTTTTTTCTTGCAGCTAACTACTTCGCTCCATACACTGGTAGCCCCCTCGACCTGTGCTTTCTTCTCAGGGCTTGAAATGTTTGTCAAATGTCTCTTTCTTTTAGACTGAGATCCTGGTGTCCTCTCTATGACGCAACTTCTGTCGTTGCGCATCTGTGCTCCTAGTGTGAGCAAATGCGCCGTATTCTCTTTTCTATAAGTCTCTAGCTCTTTCCTTGCCTCCTTCACAGCATTACTGTGTACAAGTAGAAGTGTCATCTTATCTCTTGCCAATGGTGCATTGTCCTTGAAAATCTTATCGATGTTGTAACAAAGTTACAAGCACCCCGCTACCATACGACCCTGTGGGCCTAGGACCAGGAGTGGGGACAATACCACTTCCTGGTTCTAATACCCAAATCCTCATCCTCAAGAGTTAGTCTTGTGCTACCCGCGCTTCATCTTAGTCTTGTGCTACCTGCACCGTAACCCGGTAATACATCCTTGAGGTTTAGCACCCCGTGAGTGTATCCCCAACGACGCCACCTCATCCTCAACGAACTCACTTCCAAGGCAATAACCATAGCTGCTCTCAAGTACCTTGGCTTCATCGCCTAAGTACCCGCTACATCGCTCGCCCGCTCTTGGCTTTGCCGCCCGGTTCGGGCTTTCGAGGACCAGACTCACGAGAGTCAATTCCTGTAAGTTTAGTAATAAACCACCATTCATTTTATATCGTGTAATTTTAATTGACTTCGCCCGTTCTTTCGACGCTCCGATTCCCTCCCTTCCCATTAATTTGCGAGATCCCTCACAAATTTGGCGCCCTCCTTAAAAACCCCACAATCCCGCCAAAAAATCCTCCAGGTCGAGAAACGGAAGTCATAAAATGATGAAAATTTGAATAAGAAATTCAAAGTGGATGCATGTTTGTTGTGAAAAGGAGAGAATTTTGAATTGAAATTTTAATATGAAATTGATTTTTTGAAAATTGTTGGTGAAAATTATATATATTGAAAAATGTTATTAGAAAAAGTGCGGGTAGAATATGCACTTTAGCTCGAAAAAGTGCGGGCAAACTGTGATAAATGTCCGTTAAAAATAGTTGGTATACTTCGCGTGCTCGCAAGCTCTGCCACCTTTAATAAAACAAAAAATTACCCTGAAAAATAAACGCCTTATCTGTATTCCTTGTAGCAGGATTGGATAAGTGAGGGGTCTAAAAACAAAAACTAAACTAAAAATAAAAATTTCATAGATAGATAAAAACGGGAATGAATGTAGGAAAAATAAAAACAACCCCAAGCATTCCCGCCCTCAGTGGATACTTCCGCTACGTGATCAGGCCACGCACAACCCCGCAGTAGTAAAAACCGAGACGCTCACCTGAGTGAACGTGCCGGTTTTGAATCAGCCATAGAAACCCCTGAGCTAGGCCGAATAGATTAGAAATAAAAAGTCGAATGCAATTGAGATCGGGAAAAATAAACATTATTCCGAAAATGGCAAATCCGGTAGAAAATGTAAGGGATAATAGGGAAAATGAGATAATTCCAGAAATTATAATCGAAGAAAGTAATGCACAAGCGAGTGCAAATAGTTTAGAAAATGAAAATATTGAGAGTCAATCGGGCGAAAATAATGACAGAACAGAAAATTTAGCAAGAAACCTAAATTTTGAATCAGTAACGGTTAGAGGAGAATTAGCTTGGGGGACGGTAAAACCAAATTAAAACACAGGTGCAATCCCAAGAACGCAAAGACAAACACAAATGCATACAGAAAGTACGCCAAACCCACACCGACATAACAGCGGTACCCAGCAAATACAAGCATTTGCTTTACTGTCTCCCAATACCGAGAATACGTTAGGTAATTGGAGAATAGAAAATGAAAATAGTAGCACTTTTGAAAGTCAGGAGTTAGAAAGAAATAGAATAGATAGCGAAATAGAAACAAAGAGAAAAGAACTCGAAAAATTAGAAAGAGATAGAAGACGTTTAGAGTTGAGTAGTTTAGAAAGAGATGAAATACTTAGAAAAGAGAGAGAGAGGATAGATAGAGAAAGAGCAGAGAAAGCAAGAACAGGCCGCGAACGATTACGAATAGAGATAGAAAGGCAGGAAAAAGAAAATGAAAAAATAAATAATTAAACTTTTGAAATTGATTCATTTGTAGAGAATAACCTTGAATTTTGGAATGGTGCAGAAGAATTAATCAATTTTGAAGAAAATAAAAGTGATAAAATTAAAATAAAAGAACTTTCAGAAGAGATTAAAAATTTAAATGATAAAATGGATAGAATTTTAAATTCAACGCAAAATCTAATCAAAAACAGAAAGACAGAGTAGAATGGATAGAATTAGAGAGAGTGATAGGGAAAGAGAGGAAACAATAGATAATAATGCACATGAGATTCAAGCAACCCTTTTTCCATTTGGAATGATTCAAACGCCATTCCAAATAATGTCTAACTGGCCCATAAAATTTAAAAATAATACGGAAAACAGTCCTACTTATTTTCTGAATAGTTTAATGAGATTCAAACGGGGTTACAAAATTAGCGAAGCAGATATTTTAGAAAATTTAGATGCTGTTTTTCAAGAAGAAGCTTTAAGTTGGTTTCAGGTCAATAAAGATAATTGGCAAAATTTAGACCATTTTATTGAGGATTTCGAAGATGCATATTTAAACGAGAGATATACAGAAATAATTAAAAATAAAATAAAATTCTGTAATCAGAAAAAAGAACAAGATATTCATGCTTTCATAACAGAAATCAGACAATTATTTGAAAAATTAATGCCGCGACCAAGCATAGAATGGCAATTGCGAAAAGCGTACGAAAATTTAAGAATTGAATATAAAGTTTATATTGCTAGAAATGCATTTTCAAATTTTTCAGAATTGGAAAATTTAGGACGTGAATGGGAAACAGAATTGGCAAAGTCTTTTCCCACCGAGATTTCCAAATGGAAATCACAAATTTTTTAATCCAAGATTTAAAAATAATAATAATTATCAAAATAATCCAGGATTCCAAAGAAATTCGCGATTTTATAATAATAATAATAGCTTCAGAAATCAGAACCCAGCTGGACAGTTATTAAATGCGATTAATCAGCTGTTAGGAAACACACAGACACAACAAACGAATAAGTCTCCGCAAATACCAGCGCTTTTATATAACGCGGAAGAAACTAATAATAAGTCAGAAGACAAAGAAGATAATAACGGACAAAATAAATACAAAAAATTCAAATTTTGAAAATAGTAGGGATAATAAAAAAGGTGAAATGAATCCAAGTCGACAGGATTTCATAGATCCAAATTTAGGAAACCGAAATTTAAACTATAGATCGCGAGAACCCATTACATGCTACAATTGCGGGAAAGTAGGCCACTTTCGACGTGATCGTTGGTATAATATAGACCAGGGAAACGCAAGCGGTGGTTATTAAGGACGGATAATAATCAACGAAATCAGAGACCGTCAGAATTACTTGACACAGACACAAACGACTCGGACGAAACAAGATTTCACATTATGATAGATTTCAAAGATCGGGAATTTAAAGTGTTAGTTGACACCGGTGCAACTCACTCATAAATAGGTGAAAAATTCATAAAAACAATAAAAGACTTAGATTATGAAATTAAAAAACCGAAGAATGATACACTAATGGTCGCAAATGGCCAAAAATTAAAAATTATTGGACAAGTTTTAATCCCAATCAAAGTAGGTCATACGGAAAAATACTTATTACTTAGACTGGTACCAAAATTAAGATCAATAGGAATAATGGGAACCGATATGATAGAAAGATTAGGTTTGAAAATGGGTTACGAGAAAAAGATTTGGTGGTTACCAGAATTACCAAATATTAAGTATGCGGTACAATCAAATATTAGTAAAATGCAGGAACCGGTAATAAACGATACAGAGGAAAATAGAAGTAGAGATAATAAGGAAACAAAATTAAAATTTGGAACTAAGATTAGCCTGAGGAACCACGTGCGGGAGAACGAGATAGATTTGCTACAGTGCGAAGTCTCTTCTCCCGTCTCGCCATACACCCCACCCCAAGCCCTCCTTACAGATGATGCACGAGACTCGATCCCGCCAGCACCCCAGCCGGCAGAGAATGTACAAGGGCATGCAGTCCCACACCCTAAACCCTACAATGCGAGCGACGCAACACTGGCACGAGCCAGCGTGGGCGTCGATAGATTAGATAAGCAGGCTAGTCAAAATAAAGAGAGAGTAGGCAAGAAAACAAACAAGGATAGGAATAAAATAAAGACAGAGAGTAAAATAAATACGACTTTAGATACGAGAAATAAAGATAGAAAATTAGAAAAGGAATTTAAAGGCCCAATGGAATGTAATAAAGAGAAAAAGGATTCTGAATGGAGAACAGTTATAGATAAAGCAGAGGAAAAAAATGATTCAATAGTAGAAAAATTATTCACAATTAGAAAAAGTAATTGGTATAATTTTAAAAATAATGCGGTAATAAATAACAATATTACACGCGTAAGAATAGAAAGGAAGAAAAATTTAGAATTTTGCGAGGAAATTTCTGAAGGGATAGTAGAATTAAATGAAGCACAGCACGTGCAATTAGAAAACTTGATTAGAAGAAAAATAATAGATCAGGGAACAGAATTAAAACCGACACATTTAACTAGTCATAAAATAGATGTCCAGGGACATGAGCCGATTAAACAAAGGTATTATTATGTATCACCAAAAATAAGAGAATTTATGTATGAGGAAGTAGATAGACTTTTAGAGGAGAAAATCATAGAACCATCTAATAGCGATTGGTCAAATCCTATAGTAATGATAAAAAAACATAATGGTAAATATAGATTTTGTTTGGATTTTAGGAAAGTTAATAAAGTAACAAAGAAAGATTTATATCCAATACCTATAATGTCTGAAATATTGGACACATTAAGATCAGCAAGGTACATGTCTAAAATAGATCTTCGTTCAGCATATCATCAGATACCGTTGGACGAGGAATCTAAACCAATAACAGCATTTATCGTCCCGGGCAAAGGAATGTACCAGTTTAAGAGAATGCCATTTGGATTAACAAATGCTCCTGCTACATTCCAGCGCCTGATGGACAGAATAATAACACCAGAATTAAAACTGCATGTATTTTGTTACCTTGATGACATAATTATAGTTTCGAAAAATTTTGAAGAACATTCGAAATATTTGGATATTGTTCTAGATAGAATCAAAAATGCAGGTTTAACAATAGGTTTAGACAAATGTGAATTTGGTTGTTCAGAAATAAAATACCTAGGATTTAAAGTAAATGAAAAAGGTTTACAAATAGATGATGATAAAATAAAACCAATTTTAGATTTTCCGAAGCCGAAAACGGTTAAACAAATTCAAAGATTAATAGGAATGGCTTCATGGTATAGGAAATTTATTCCGAAATTTGCAGAAATAATAGAACCTCTGCAAAAAACTATTAAAAAAGGAAGTAAAGTGGGAATGGACTGAAAAACAGGAACGGGCATTTACAACTATTAAACATCTACTAACGACAGCACCAATTCTTGCCTGCCCTGATTTTCGAAGTCCATTTCAACTCGAAACTGATGCTAGCTATACAGGTTTGGGAGCCGTATTGACACAAAATATTAACGGTGAAAATTTTGCCATAGCATTTGCAAGTAGAGGTCTTAATGGGGCAGAACGTAAATACTCTGCTTCGGGAAAAGAGTGTTTAGCAGTAGTCTGGGCAATAAGGAAATTTAGACCGTATCTAGAGGGTTATTCGTTCAAAGTCATCACAGATCACATTGCCTTGAAATGGCTTCATAACTTAAAAAATCCAACAGGTAGATTAGCACGATGGGCTTTAGAATTGTTACAGTATGATTATGAAATAATGTACAGAAAGGGAAGTTTAAACCATGTCCCAGATGCGTTATCAAGGTCGAATGAAAAGGAAATAAAATTTTCAAGTATCTTAGCCAGTATAGTAGAAACCGAGGAAAAAGATTTTAAAGAAATTGAAGATAGTTGGTATAAAAATAAAATGATACAAGTTAAAAATAAACCAGAAGAAAATCCAAACTGGAGAATACGTGATAGTCAATTAAATTTTTATAGACCCGACCCTTTAAAATCAAGCTTAAATTTGGATAGCAACCCGTGGAAATTAATGACTCCAAAAGAATTACGAGAACAAGTTTTAATTGAGAATCATGACAATAAACAATCAGGTCATTTAGGGATGGAAAAAACTTATGCAAAAATTTCCGAAAATTATTTTTGGCCAGGAATGTACTCTGATACATTAAAATACGTAAAAGAATGTGACATTTGCCAAAGAATCAAACCGAAAGTATATAATCAGATGGGTTTAATGGAAAAAAGAATAATTGAAGAACCGTGGACAGTGGTAGCATCTGATATGATGGGTCCGCTACCAATGACAAAGTCAAGAAATCAATATATTCTAGTTTTCGTTGATATGTTTACTAAATGGGTGGAAATAATTCCAGTTAAAAATAAATTAGCATCAACAATTGAAAAAGAATTCCATAAGCGTATAATTTCAAAATAGGGAACACCTAGAATTTTGTTTACAGATAACGGCAAGGAATACATAAATAAATCAATAATTAATTTAATGAAAACTTCTGGAATTAGGCATTCAAAAACTCCTAAATATCATGCGCAAGCTAACCCAACTGAGAGATGTAACAGATCAATTAAAACGGCAATAAAAGCGTACTTGGAAAAAGATCATAAATTATGGGATGAAAATTTAGATGATTTGCAATTTGCGTTAAATACGAGTAAACATTCTTCAACAGGTTTTACACCAGCTTTCTTAAATTTAGGTAGAGAACTCCAACCAGTTCAAGCGTTGACTAAAGATCTAGATAGTAAGAGCGAAATTGAATTCCAAGGGTCCGAAAAATGGGCTGATAGAATGCAAAAATTAAAAATAATTAGAGAAGAAGTAGTTAAAAATTTAGATACTGCGAACGAAACACAATCTAGATATTATAATCTCAGACGTAGACCGATAAGTTTCGAAATTGGCGAACAAATTCTAAAAAGCGATAAAACATTATCAAATAAGGGGGAAGGAATAGCGAAAAAATTGAATAAAAATTTTGAAGGACCATTTTTCATTAAAGCGAAGATTTCACCAACAATTTGCGAAATAAGAACAAAGAATGGAAAATCACTAGGTATTTGGAATGTTAAAGATATTAAAAAGTTTAATATTAAAAAATAGGTTTAAATTTGAATTTTTTCTTTTGAATGGCATGCATGTAAATAATTTGAATTTTACACCACTGATACCGACAAAAGTGACAAAAACACTTACACCTACAAAAAACAACAGAAACAGAAAAACATTTATTTACAGAAAAATGAGTTCAAGAATGGCAGTCAAATGTAAAGACTGCAGGGAAGAATTGATAGGGAAGGAGGCCTTACTACACCACCGATGCCGACAGTGGTGGGAACTAGGTCAACCTATCCTCAACAATACGCCAGAGAAAAGGCTAGAAGAGGAGAAAAGGAAAAAAGAAGAAATCGAAAGAAAAATGAATGAAGAAATTAAAAGAATCAGGGAGGAAGAATTGAAAAAAATAACAAGAGGAGACAGGGAAGAAGGACGGGACGTTGACAACGCAAGAGCGAGACACGAGGAGAAAGGTCATAGAGAAAAGGTCCAACAAATAGTAGCAAAAGAAAGACTGAAAAGGGGGCTGCTATCGAGAGAAGATTGGGAAGGGATGATGGTTTGGAGAAGGAACGAGGAAGAAGCAGCCAAAAAGAAAGAAAGGGAAGAAAGAATGAAAGAATTTGAAGAGAGAATGAAAAAACAAGAAGAGGAATGGAGAAATAAAAAATAATAATTGAATTATAAAAGTTTCAGT
This sequence comes from Andricus curvator, assembly GCA_932195095.1. Taxonomy (NCBI): domain Eukaryota; kingdom Metazoa; phylum Arthropoda; class Insecta; order Hymenoptera; family Cynipidae; genus Andricus; species Andricus curvator. The sequence goes on along the minus strand of CAKNYM010043750.1, from coordinate 48,993 downwards.
ATTACAATTTAGTAATAAAAGATTTTTTGTTCCCACTGAATAATATACACAACATAAGAACTTACTTGAAACCCACACAACAGATAAAAATTGAAATGGATTTCTATTATTTTATTTTTACATTTGTACTTTACAATGACAACATTTTAATTGCGATTAAATTAATTTTATTGAAGGAAACATAAATAACACAAAGAAAATAAAGTAAATACGGCTATAAGAGGCTAAGATAGAATTTTGATCAAAATAAAGTAGAATTTAGATATAAGTTAATTTTCAGCAAAAAAAAAAAAAAAAAAAAAACGAAAGAAAGGAAACGTCGGAAGAAGACACTCATCTGGAAAGAAAACAACTAAAATTAGAGATAATTTAGTTAAGAATTTATAATAAAATAGTCAGAACTAAGACGTTTAATTTGATCATTATTAAAGTAGGATACGCAAAAACAGAATTAAGAAAAAATAATATTTTTAAAGTCTTTTTTATTTATTTATTTATTATTTTTATTATTTTTTTTTTTGAGCGGTAGGAATTTTCTTTAATTTGTTTCAGCAAGAAAAAGATGGAAGACATCAAAGTGTGGAAATGTCGTCACTGCGAGAGGATGGTTCCAGTGGAACTGTATATTTTTCATGACACGTACTGTAAGGAAATGTCGAACCGGATCAAAAATCACCACACGGTTCCGGATTCGACAAAAACAAAATACATCAAAGGCGGTTGGGTGGAAACACACCAAGAATTTGAGGAAATCCTGAGAATAACATTGAGTAAAGAGGAACTGACACAACTGAAGGAAGGAAAATCTAAACAAAAAGAAGAAGAAGAACAAATAGACAAAGATGACCAAGAGGACGATTCTTACATAGAATTGGAGGTAACAGAGGAAGAATACCTATTTTCCTTCAACGACGAACTACGAAAATGTGAGGAGCTTCTAAGGAGATAATAAACTTCGCCCTAAACAGGGGGGGGGAGGTTGTAACAAAGTTACAAGCACCCCGCTACCATACGACCCTGTGGGCCTAGGACCAGGAGTGGGGACAATACCACTTCCTGGTTCTAATACCGAAAGCCTCGTCCTCAAGAGTTAGTCTTGTGCTCCCCGCGCTTCAACTTAGTCTTGTGCTACCTGCACCGTAACCCGGTAATACATCCTTGATGTTTAGCACCCCGTGAGTGTATCCCCAACGACGCCACCTCATCCTCAACGAATTCACTTCCAAGGCAATACCCATAGCTACTCTCAAGTACCTTGGCTTCATCGCCTGAGTACCCGCTACATTGCTCGCCCGCTCTTGGCTTTGCCGCCCGGTTCGGGCTTTCGAGGACCAGACTCACGAGAGTCAATTCCTGTAAGTTTAGTAATAAACCACGATTCATTTGATATCGTCTAATTTTAATTGACTTCGCCCGTTCTTTCGATGCTCCGATTCCTCCGTAATCTTGGGAGAAGCTCCTAGGTTCGGCGCTTTGTTCTTCTCCGTCATAGTGGCTTTCGTTGTCGCCGGTTTCTTGATGTCCGTGCCCGCCAATTCTTGATCTTCGATTTCTTCTTTTTCATTTAAGGATGCCATAAATATTTGATCCAGCGCTTCGCGCGTGGAGGGGCGAGCCGAAAAATTGGGAACGGGGATACCCTCCGACAGTCGTCCTACCCCAGTTCCCTGGGGCCCAGCCTTCGTCTAACCAGTCTCGGAATACACGGACGGACCGGACTCGCCCGAAGCACTGCAGATTCCAACCTCTGCAGCCACCACGCACTTCCTGATCAGGGCCCGAAGGGGCTGGATTCCTAATGACCGGCCGCAACTTACACCTCGGCAGAGCAAGCTCACAGCAGCTTCATCACCAATGGGGATGAAACACTCCCAGTGGGTCACGGCCGGCAACAATGATGTGTGTTTCGTCCGCGGGGCCTATTTTATTTCAGCCCTACCCTCTGTTTCCAGCGAGCATTCCCCTTTCCGCCACCTGAGGACGTGCCAAGTAGGGGTATCGCCTCCCCTTCATCGCAGACAACTGCGATGGTACTTGGAGAGAGGAGATAGTAGAGGGTAGAGAGTAGAGTAGAGTAGAGAGTAGAGTAGAAGGTAGAGAGTTTTTTTGTTTGTTTTTTGTTGTTGTTTTTGTTAAAGAATTAAAAACGGAAAATGCTCATGCACCAGCCACATTCGGACCTTGAAGACCACGATCCCAATATATACGCGTAGTCCACAAGGTACGAAGGTGAGTGTGGGACTTACCGAAACGGCACCTACCCACTAAACCTTAACTTCTTTTTCCTGCCAACCCAGGACTCCGGAACCGCTTCTTGCATTACTTCAGAGTCCTAGGTTATTGACATGGGGCTCTGAAGCAATGCGGTAAACATTGATTCGGAGTCCAAGGCCACAAACCATTAATCCCTGCCTCGGCTTCTCTCTTATATTCCCTGCTTGGATTAGTATGAAATAGTCATATACACCTTTTCTTCCAACCTGATCTTCTTTTGTCTAGCCTCAGCCAGGGTACGCGTCGTCCACGGTAGAAGGGACAGTAGTCTCTTCTCGGGCTCGTCGGCCTTCGGCATTCTCATTGAACATTCGTGATATCTCACTTTTCCTTCAAAGGTGTACGCATCGTCCTCAATAGTACATTAACTGCACATCGGGCTCGTCGGCTTTCGACACCTTCTAGGGGAAGTTTGGGATTCACTACTGAGCTTCTCTCTCCCTGAGTTACTCTTCTCGTTTCTTTTGTCTCAGTACCTTCTCAACGTACTGGGTGATGTTATCCCAGTTCGTCTGGGAACTGATCATCAGGGCTCCAATATTGCCTGGCGTCGTAGTGGCACCGATCTCTACTTCCAAAGCGTACTTCTCGGTTGCCCATCTGGTACACTTGAAGAACGTATGTTCAGCGTCGCCTAGCTCATTCGTGCATTAGTCGCAGTCAGGGCTAGGTTTCTCTTTCCTACGGAATAAATAGGCATTGAAGTGGCCATGCCCAGAGAGGAACTGGGTAACGTGATAATTCACTTCCCCATATCTCCTGTTGACCCACGGTTTCACCTCGCCCATTATCCTGGCAGTCCACCTACCCCTATCCTCTGCTTGCCACCGTTCTTCCCATTTTAGAAAAGTTATTTGTCTCTCTCGGATCCCAATGGTTTTATCGTCGCTCGTCCTTTTGGCCTCGTAGATCCTTTTCCTCTCGGCTGCTAGCAGGTCAATGGGAATACATCCCGCTATAACCAGTACTGCTGGACCGGACACCGATCTATAGGCACAAGCCACTCTTAGTGCGCCTTTCCTTTGCACCACCAACAATAGTGTTCGTCGGCAATCTGCTTTGAGAGCATCTGCCCACATTTCTGCTCCGTATAGCATGATGGAGTTTGCTACACTCATAAGTATTTTTCTTTTTGGGCTTCTTGGGCCAGCTACGTTTGGCATAAGCCTTGACAGCATAGCCACCATTGTTTCGGCCTTGTTTGCCGCCTTCGTGATTTGGGTTCCGAACGTCAGCTTTTCGTCGATGTAGGTTCCGAGGTACTTCAGCACATTCCCTGCTTCTATGCCATGACCCTCCTGGAGACACTGGCAACCAGCAGTCGTGCTTGTTCCTCCATTCTAGCCGTTATCATCGCTGCGAGATCGTCAGCGAATCCGATTAGCCTCACTCCGTCTGGTAGGTCCATCATTAGGGCTTGGTCGTATACAACATTCCATAAATCAGGACCAAGGACTGAGCCTTGAGCCACTCCCGCAGTGACTCTAGCGCTATGCTCACCTTCTGTTGTTTCAAAGGTCAGCCATCTGTCGTCAAGGTAGTCACTGACGATCCTACGAAGATAATAATCATGTACCCTAAATCTTCTTTCCAGGACGTCAAGAATGTCAACCCATCTTACAGAGTTGAAAGCATTCCTGACGTCGAAGGAGACCATCACGCAGACATTTCTTGTCTGGCGATTACCACTCCACGCTTTGTCAACATCCTGGAGAGCTTCCCTAATCGCGCCCACCGTGGACCTGCCTTCCCGGAAACCACGCTGGTTTTTAGCCAGTCCTCCTGCTGCTTCAATTGCAGCTCTTAGTCTGGCCTGAATACATCTTTCAAAGAGTTTTCCGACAACATCAAGCATGCAGAGTGGTCTGTATGATGATGGTGTAATCGGTGGCCCTTTTCCCTTGTCCAGTAGGACTAGTTTCTGCTTCTTACACCTCTTGCAGAAAACTTCAGCTCTGAGGCAAGCGTTGAACATGTTCAGGAGTAAGTACGGGTATTCCCCAACTATCTCCTTCACAATCTCCGTCGGGATGTCATCCGGGCCTGGCGACTTGCCACATGCCATTTTGGATGCCGCTGTCCACAGTTCCTCCTTAGTGAAAAGAGGAACTGCTTCAGGCAGCGCTAGCGTCATGACGACTCTGCTTGCATGCTTGGGAAAAAGCTACTCCACAATAAGCTTCATCGTCTCAGGATCCATGGCCGCGACCGGTAATCGCCCAAACAATTTCCCTGTTACTATCTGGTAACCTAGTCCCCATGTGTCTTGGTCTACTGCTTGACGGACCTCTACCCATTCATCTCGCTTACTCTCCTTTATGGAACGGTTAAGCGTTTTTTTTTGCCGTCATGTATGCCCTGTTGGCCTGAGCTGCATTTCTTCCCTTTTTACGGGACCTAGGTACTTTTCGCCTAAGCTCAAAGCAGCGGATCCTAAGTTCGGCAATCTCCTGAGTCCACCAGTTACGTAGCTGGTTTGCTATTTCTATATGACCATTTTGGCATTGCTGCTTTACAGCTCTGTGCGATAACGCTCATAGTGCTCTCTGCCAGATATTCTTCTGTTGTTCTTGTGTCGGCCGAAGGGGATGACTCCTCATGTACGTGAGCGCCCTTCTTAGCGATTGCGCCAAGCAACTTGGTTGTATCGAGCTTTTTGGAATTCCAACCCGTCCTTTGAACACTTACTTTTTGGGTCTTGCCCATCCCCGAGGGTACACAGTCCATTTGAAAGCTTATGTGTTGGTGGTCGCTTGCTGTGTAATCCTCGTCATGCCTCAATTCACATGACTTGTTATTGAAGTCACCCGTTACAACCACGTTACCCATGAGATTAGAACACAGGTCTTCAATTTCTTCCAATTTCCTACGAAAAAATGCTATAACCTCGTTTGGTGAGAAATAGCAGCTGACGAAAGATCCTTTAGATGTCGTGACCCATACGAAACCATCGCCTTCTCCATGGTTCTGCACTGGAAAGTCAGCGCTATTAATCAGCCAAATGGCCGCAGTACCACTTCTGTCCAGGTGCCAGCTGTTTCCTTTCCTGGCCTCATATTGCTCACAGACAATAAAAATTTTCGCTTTCTTCTCGTCCACTAGCCTAGACATTAGGTCCTGAGCTAGTCGACAGCGGCTCAAGTTACCCTGGAGGATCACCGCCATTATCTCCTTTGGTTGCTACTGCGGTCCGCTTCCTTATAGGCTGCGCACTTATATGAACCGGTTACATGGTCACTAGGGCAACCATCACTTCTGTTTTCGCAAAGAAAACACTTAGCCTCATTGACGCAACTCGCTGCCTTGTGTCCTTCGGTGCCACATTTCCAGCACTGTCGACTTCGGCCAACGCCTTTGCAGCCCTCCGCAATGTGACCATAGTCCCAACAACGGAAACAGCGTTTTGCCCGTTCTCTGAGTCTGACTCTACAGCGTACCCAGCCAATTTTGACATGGGACATCTGTGCCAGCTTCACGGCATCTGTCTCTTTCAGATCGACAAAGGCCGTCAAGCTTCCACTATAGTCAGTTCTAGTTAGGTTAACTTTCATGGTATTTAGCGAGTCTTCGCCAAGTACTACCGTTAACGCCTCCTTGACTTCTTCCACAGTTGTAGCCACGTCCAGGTCGCGTATTTGGATTTGCGCGCGTGGAACCATCTGCCGGACAACCCCGGTGTCTTTGATGGCCTTTTGCAGCGCCTCACCAAATCTGGCCTTATCTTCGCTTGATGCTCCAAGCTCTAACAAGACTTCGCCTTGGCGTGTCTTTTTGCCTTTATGTCCACGGACATCTCTTCTGGCGTAACGTGGGCTCGTATATCTTTCACTACTTGCGCAAAACTGCGGCCAGTAGCTTGTTTGATCAATACAGCCTCTGATCTTGTTTTCCTGCGTTTCCGTTTCCCCCTAACGTTTACTTGGTCCTCAGTGTAAACAGTAGTGGCATTTGAACCATTTCCCAATATTAAGCAATCCAAGAACAATCGCGTGCATGTTTATGTCCTTAAAATTCTATACTGCCTTCAACCCATTTGCATACGTGGGACTTCTTGAATTCAAGAAGAATGAATCCGACTGAATCCGACACCAGTCCGAATGAATAAGTGTGAATCTGAAACCAATCCAAATGAATCACACACCAATCAGAAAAAAAAACTTTGGGTGTAGTTCTGAAAGCGTCGGGACTCCGATTTTTTTTAAACTACGTATACTTACGTTTTTTGACGCGCCGATTGCAAATATGATAGTGAAAATTGGCGAAAATTTGATTTTAATAAGAAAATGTTGAGGGGCAGGCAATTTCAAGAGAAACTGTGGCCGGCAGATTCTCTTTTTGTAGAGAGGTCTGCACAATTGTTCTTGGTCAACACCTGGAAGAAAAAGCTGAAATTGGAGGCGATGGTGACGTCGTCGAAATCGACAAGTGCAAAATCGGGCACCGGAAGGATGAGAAAGGGCATATTGTAGGAGATTCGTGGATTCTTGGAATGATTCACAGGGGCCATGCACACGAATATCGTTTGAAGATCTGTCCCGATAATGAAAGAGACCAAGCTACGTTGATTGAATTGACCAAAAACCCGTTGCAGAAGGGATAGAGATCCATACCGTCGCGTCTTCCTGGCGGTGGATAAGACGACTCCTCTTTTGTGGTGGCGTCCGAAAAATCAATCTTGCAGATCACCTCTGTGAGTTGCCGTGTCAGCGGCGAGTCTAGAAAATGGGGGCAGATCCCTTCAACAAGTTGCCATCTGAGATAATAATCTGTTATCCTAGTAAATAGGATTAGGTGTTACAATCCTCTAACTCCCCCGTATTTTCAGTTTTTAAGGGGCAGTTTGACGGCTTTTTCTTTGTTAGGGCAGTTTGACCTCTTTGTTTTTTTTTAATTTTATGGGGCAGTATGACCCTTAAGTTTTTTTTCCATTTTTCTTAATTTTATGGCGCAGTTTGACGTCTTTTCATTTTTAGTTTTTTGGGACAGTTTGGACCCTTTGTTTTTTTTCAATATAATCGGACAGTTTGATCCCTTTTTTCAATATAATCGGGCAGTTTGACCCCTTAGTTTTTTAGGAGAGTTTAGCCTTTCTGTTTTTCCTAATCTTTTGACGCAGTTTGACGCATCTTCATTTTGAGTTTTTTGGGGCAGTTTGGCTACTGTTTTTTACTTAATTGGGTCACTTTGACCCCTTAGATTTTTGGGGCAGTTTAGCCTTTCTATTTTTCTTGATCATAGAGCGCAGTTTGACGCCTGTTCTTTTTTAGTTTTTGGGACAGTTGGGACCCTTTGTATTTTTCAATATAATCGAACAGTTTATCCCCTTTGTTTTTCCCTTATTATAATCAGGCAAGTTGACCCATTAGTTTTTTAGGACAGTTTAGCCTTTCTGTTTTTCCTAATCGTATGGTGCCATTTGACGTCTTTTCATTTTTAGTTTTTTGAGGCAGTTTGGCCACTTGATTTTTAATTGAATAGGGCAGTTTGACCAATAATCGTAAAGTTTGGCCCCTTTGTTTTTTCCCTTAATATAATCAGGCAGTTTCACCGTTAGATTTTTAGAGGAGTGTAGCCTTTCTGTTTTTCTTAATCTTTTGGGGCAGTATCACCCTTTTGGTATTTTAGTCTTTTGGGGCGCGAAAACACCCCTGTGACTGGTCACAGAAATAAAGTAGATCACATAGCATCCTCTTTCCAACGTCTCATTGGGGCGCGAAGGTAGCCCTGTGACTGGTCACAGAAATAAAGTAGATCACATACCATCCCCTTTCCAACATCTTATGGGGGGGGGGCGGGAAGGCATCCCTGTGACTGGTCACAGAAATAACGTACGTCACATATCATCCCCCTTCCAGCGTCTCATGGGGGTGCAAGGGCACCCCTTTGACTGGCCGCAGAAATAATTTAGGTAACACAGGTTCTCCTTTCCAACGTTTAATGGGGTGCAGGAAGTATGATTACTCACTTGTCATTATTATTTCTTACTGTTACTTATCACCTTGTGATAAGTAACAGTAACTTTAAGAAATATGAAATGTTTGTGATTTTCCATTTCAACTTCGAATATCCCGAAAAGTGTTACTCATAGGCTACAAATTAATATACCAGAAAATGTAAATTTTGATGAGATCTACAACTTTTGTCTGAAATATTTTTCGAAATTTGAATCATTTATGAAAATAAATAGAAAAAACCATGATTTTAAACGTGTTTTTATGTCCGACACTTTCGGAACTTTATCCCAAATAAGAGCCCGTAATTCTTAACGGAATTGTAGGTATACTTTTTTTTTAAATCCAAAGATAATATACTCCGACGACTTTTAGGTCATTAAAAAGTTTTATTTAATTAAATTCTGGATGAAGCTTACACCTTACTTATTACAATTATAAAAATTGGGTAGAAAATTGATTAGTCCACGGAGAAAAATTGTTCAAGAAACTTTACCAAACTCAGTTCGGTAAAGTTGGGTCATATGGACACTTTGATAAAATTTCACTTCTAGTTCGGTAAAACGAAATTCGGCATTACTTCATTCATAAACCTGAAAATTTGACAAATTGATACAAATATATATTGCGAACTGCACTTAAATTAATACTGTACTGTAGTTGACATTTTAATGCACATGATTGTAAAATATATGAAACGTTAGATAAAGATTACTCTCCAGTTGGGTAAAACGCGGTCGAGGGTTCGGTAGAGAATGTAAGTGGGTTTACAGAAAGGGCATGAAGGAATCACTGACGCTCGAGAAACTTCAACTGAAAGTTTGGTTAACCTTCTGTTAATAACAAAAAAATCTTATACACAATCAACAGCATACACTTATATACACATTAGTCAGTTACAGCCAATCAGAATACAATTTCGTCGCAAAAAAACTCATGACACCTACAACTACTTATACATGTATGATATGCACTTAAATAAACGTAATATAATACTACACATATGAGACGTTTTCGACGAAACTACGCAGACACACGCTTGACGCTGAGAGATGAGAGTGCCGTGACTAAAACTTACTTATTTAATTCACATTTAAGAAATATTTTGATTATAAGAATGAGGATAGTGATAATGATAATGATAATATAATGATAATGATAATAATAAATAATAATAAAGGTCCGATTAGTGTAGTGCATGTCCGTGTGAGGATGAGTTTGCATTTGTGTGCATGTGTGATTTCGTATGGAGAGGGATAATGTGTCATGTTTTTTTGCTTATGTCATACAAAAATACCACAGAGGTGAGTCATAGTATCACCCTTTGATATGAGCCGTAATAGAAAGAACCTTCGTTTCCTATATCATATTGTATAGGTATTAAGGAATTTAATTAAAAAAACAATGGTATAAAGTTACATAGAATTCAGAGAATTGTTTTTCAAAATGGTATCATGTTACATTTATTACTGAGAAAATTATCACCCTTTGATATGCGCCGTAAAAAGAGACCTCCGTTTCCTATGTCATATTTTATAGGTATTAAGGAATTGAATATAAAAACAATGGTATCAAGTTACCTAGAATTCAGAGAATCGTTTTAAAGTGGTGTCATGTTACACGTATTACTGAGAAAATTACGCAATTTCACATGCTTTCATGCAAGTTCGAACAAGTTTCGCTTGTACACGTCACGTAAATCGCAGGAGTCGGTGTTATGCGTCTCATATTCAAGCTGATCATCCCTTTAACCAATGCGGCTTATGTGATATTATAACTGTACCAGGAATTTTCAACATAAACAAAGGTATCATATTATATTGCAGTCATAAAGAAAGAACCGTTTCATCATGTACAATTCTAAGCAATTAGGATTGATACCTTAAAGAATGTATAAACAATAACAATATCAGAAATATATAAACCCCGCACAACCCTTAGTCTTTTCAGTTGATCATCAGCATGCATGCATAATAGAAAAGTTTTCCAGGTGCGAAATTCGGTCGGATGCCAGAGCTTGACCATCGGCCCAAAGTCGGCCCTGCTTTAGTAACCGATCTACGGTAACCAGAGTTGGGCCGACTAAGGTGTTTTCAAGCTGCCATAGTCCCAGCGACGTTGGCAACTGACATCGGCGGTGGGCGAAAAGCCGGCTGTTGGCCCAATTCTGGCCCAACTTTGGGCCGATCATCGCATGGACGGTGACAGATTGGTCGGTACGACCGCAAGAATGCAGTCGGTCCGACTCTGGATACAGCAGTCGGTTAGCCACAAGTCACCTTGATGCACCCGACGGTCGGTCAAACCTTGGCCCGAGTATGAGCAGACCGTCGGATAAACTCTGGTTCATTGTTACAAAAAGACCGTGAAAGTACGGTCGGCCCGACTCTCAGCAAGAGATGGCCCGACCATCGGCATAACATTGGCTTGTATGAATAGCTGGAATTTTGTGTGTAGACACACCCATATTTGCACCAAAATTTAGGTAAACGTAGACACTTCATTTTTCGAGAAAAAAAATTCTAAGTTCTATCTGTATGATAAATTGTAAATGTTCAGAAAACTTTACATTTGATGTAATTCTTAATCGTTTTAAAATAGTCTGAAACAACTAAAAAGCAAAACGGTACACGAAAGTTAAAAAAAAATTGTTATGAAAAAAATTATCGCAGTACGCGATAAAATTTCTAAGTTCCGTCGTTGCAAATTAAAAATTTGCATTTATATTCTCGTTCACAGTTAATTTATTTTACATCTACATCATGTCGCATAATAAGAAAAAATTTATGAGAAAAAAAGAGTTAAAAAATTGTTTTTTTTTTTCACCGTTTTGAGCTGTGGCTTATGAGGATGGTTTTTTTCATTGACTTTCAATTCTGTAGGTATAGAGTAATGGTGAAGACTCCTGACTGCTAGGCGCTAGATTCAGGTATAGATGTAGGTTCGAAACCCCGTAGCGTTAGAAATATTATCTGTAATATTATTATATTATATTATATACCATTAAGCCATTTCCCTTTCGGCGAGCCTCAAGGGGTAAGCGTGACACTACCCGATTCGGGTAGTGTTTCTAGGTGGATAGTTTCTTGTAGTAAATAACTACAAGTGTGGGCTCACCACACCCACCACCGCCAACAGCAACGCAGTAGTATCGGACGGTCACCCATCCAAGTACTAACCGCGCCCAACACTGCTTAACTTCAGTGATCTAACGGGAACTGGTGTTTCCAGCGTGGTATGGCCGTTGCCCATATAATATAATGTTTAAAAATTTAATATATGTATTCATTCTAAGCAGAACCATTAACATTTATAGACAAAATACTCGCAATCAATTTTTTTTTGCATACCTGTTTTATTATATCTTTAGAGTATAGCAATAGCGGGTGTTAAAATTAAACACAAAGTTTGAAATTTACACTTTTTTAATTGTAAATAATATTCGGACCATATGCAGTCAGTACTGGGACTCCGGCAATCTGTACTGGGCCAGTACTACGCCAGTGCAGTATTTCAACCTGGGTAGTACGAACCTTCAAAAATCAATGTCGGCCCCACATTGTTGTCCAAGGTTGGGCCGACATCATCCTAACAGATGGCCCATATATGGGACCAAATGTCGGGCCGACGTTGAGAAGCCAAAGGCGGTTGACCGTTATCGTTTAGCTGGTTGGCCCGACCAGTGGCGCACAAAGTTGGATCGACCATTCCACGGTTCGCCCGACGGTCAATTCGCACCTGGGTTGGTATAAAGTCGGATTATTCTTTACTGTTTCTTATTCAAACATCAGTGGTCAAGTGTTGCTAAAAAAAAAAGAAAGTTTTCATCAGTGAATCTTTACAAGTGTGAATCCAGAAACATATTTTATACAACTGTTCAAAGGAAAAAAATATTTTCAATATAATTTTATGTTGTAAGGCATCCTATATTGAAAATCAGCAGTGCGATGGACTTCGCTGAAGCCAACAAAATAAAAACAGGAAACATGAATTCTAACTTCTATAAAAAACTAATTCATTTAATGAAAACAGCTTAAAAAAAACTTGAATGAAATGTCCTCAGTAACATTAATTCATGAATGGATTGGAATAGAATCTCGAAATATTAGATTGTTGATTAAAATACTAAAGTCAAATAAAAATTCATCAGTTGGTCAGAAAATGAAAATATTAACAACAATTGGAATTTTAAAAGCGATAATTAGAAAAATTAGAAACTTCCAGAAGAAAGGTGGAGGTAGCATGAACAGGAAAGTAGATAGAATACATTGGGAGGAATTGCGAACAGCTTTTCAGAATAGAATAAGGTATGATTATATAGTCAATTTGAAGCACAAAAATTTAAATCATTCTCTTAATGATGTGATTGGTTTCAAGATCATGTGAACGAAATAATTTTGGTTCAGGTTGAAGAGTTTCAGAGACATAAATCAGGCTGATTATCGATTCAAATGATGAATTTAAGCGTAAATATTAATAGATATGCACCATTACATGTAGGATCATCAACTTTTATTGAATTATCAAAGCATATACAAAACAAACATGCTGTTCTAAATATCAAAAACAATTATCACTACACTTTTATCTGGTCTGTGATGGCAGTTATTTATCGTGCTAAATCTCACGTTGCAGATACAAGATCTTATTCACATTTTAAAACAGTGTTTAAATATGAAGATATAAATTTTCCAATTACCTTAGAAGATGTAAGAAAATTCGAAATAATTAACGCTTTGAATATCAATATTTATGGTCTAGATCACATTCATAATAGAAAGAATGAGAAAATTGTGCCTATATATTTGAGTCGTGCTACAAAGACAAACAAGCTTGGAATGCATCTTCTTATGGTAGAAAATTCTGAAACTGAATATAATCATCATGAAAGCAAACCAGCATACTACTTTGCTCTTAATAAAAATCTTTTATGCTTAGTGCGTAGTCAACTGACACGTAATGAGCATAAACATTTTTTTGTGATAGGTGCCCATGCCATTTTAAAATGAAGAAATCTTTTTTAAATCACAAATCAGACTGTAAAAAGGTGAATAAATGTAAAATAATATTACCAAAAGAAGGTGAAACTATTTTACGTTTCAAAAATTATAAATAGAAAGAAATGGTTCCATTTTCTGCCTATGCTAACATCAAATCTATTTTAGATCCTATTGCAAAAGCACAGTCGTTGGAGATAGATGACGATGATGTAACGCCCAACACCCCAGATAACAATCATGCGACGCACAGTACTCGCATGCGTGCGAGGCACGCTGTGCGAGTCATAACGCACGCATGTCGCCATCACCTGTCGCAATGCTGTGATGGGTAGGTAGAGTGCGTGCGTAATGCGTCTCATATCGCCATCACGATGTACTTCACGTATGACTGCGTATGATAGCCTGTCTGCGACGCATGCGTTCGTTCATCCTGTAGATAATAAATAATTCCATAATAATGATCTAATTAGATCTTAGATATTGTTTATTTATCAAAATTAAAATATTCCAAATTGTATCATATGAAGAAAATAATAAAAATTATTGGTCCGCCTTTTCATGGAACAAAATGTGAAAAAATTCCAAATACTTTTTCTAACTTTTTCTTATATATATTTATAATATTTTTTCCAAATTAAAAAGAAAATTTCTTTCTTACTTTTCTTTAGCTGGAAAATTAACTTCGACAAAAACAAAATTTCGAGGCAAGAAAACGACTAAGTCAATCGTAGTTATGTGGTTAGAAAAAATATTTTGAACTCTGAAAGTTTGCTCCATGAGAATAGGCTGCCAAAAACGCATGCCTGTACTATTTTAATATCTTCGACGTTCTTTATTTATTTAAAAACTTAAATTTAAACTTTATTGGGATATCTAAAAAATTCCAATTAATCAAAAATGTTTATTTTGTATTCAAATAATATTTTGAAAATTCCCAATTTGAATTTTAAATGAGTTTTTTTAAAATGAGAATGTTGGTAAAATTATAATTTTGAATTTTAATTTCAAATAGCCCATGAAATACTTTTTATTTTTTATAACTGCAATTTGTAATTTTAATTGCATAAAATTTAGAATTTCTGTTTAGAAATTTGTTCAAGTAATTGCAGAAATCCAACTTGAATGTTTAATCGAATTTTCCTAATTTTGAGTACTTCTTTTTTGAATACTTTGATAGATCTTCAATTTTCTAATGAATTTTAATCAATTTTATAATGATGTTAATACTTTCACGTTGAGATAAGAAGTTTAAAAAGCGCGCTCAGTTGTTGAAAATGATATCTTTGAAATGATGATGGCCGTCGCGCGCCCACGTAGTCTCCCCGCTCTGTCTTCCGGAGTCTCCCACCATCAGCCCGCGTTTACCGCTTTGTTTATAGTTTTCTGCGTTTTACATAACCTTATTTTTTCTTATATTATCGTGCCCACGAAGTACTACAAGGAGACCGCACACCATGTATTTCACCTGGCGCCATTTGGCGATCGCCTTTCCTCCGATTTTCTCCATAGCGAGATTTCTTCCCAGATGAGAGCGCCTCTTCAGAGAAAATTTGTAACTAAATTGTCGTCTGCTACTATAGGAATCGTAATTCCTCAATTTGCCACATGTGGCGCTCTCATCTGGGAAGAAATAAAAATCCGAGGACAGGCGATCGCGCTTTTCGGCTGTTTACCACCATCTCCGCCACAGGTGTGCGGTCTCCTTGTAGTACTTCGTGATCGTGCCATTATAATCGTGCTCACTATCAATGTTATAGAAAGATAATATTTTAAATAACTTAGAATAACTCGGACAGTGTAGAATCACATTTAGTCAGATGGCCTGATTATACTATGCTTATACCACGCTTTGCACCCTTTACACGACGCTAAATATATCATCTTCAAAATTTTGTGATTTTCCATCGGGTGAAGTGGAAAAATTATGGTTGAAAACTATAATTTGGTTTTGGTTGTAAATCCAAAATAACAATTTATTTATTTGACATAGATATTTGAATATATAAATAGTATTTTAGGATTCAGGGTACAGTCGCACGATGATCGCATTTCAGACGCACGCGTGCGACCATCACCCGTGCGAGCGATATGCGTCTCATATGAGGACGCATCTGTCATCCGTGGTGAACGCACGCGTGCGGATTAATCCGCTAGCGTGCGTGCACTGTGAGTCGCATATGCGTTTCACATTGTTATCTGGGACAGTAGCGTACCAAAAGCATGTCCCTCACAGTGTTGATTTTTATTTATAATGTAATTTCGATAACTTTCTTTCCAGAATTAAAGTCTATCGAGGTGAAGATTTAGGGGTGTGCTTCTCATCAAGATTGTAATATATATTATACAAAATTCTTATATAGTTCTAATAGTTTTCCACAATTTATCCGGCTGTGACTCTCATTTTTTTATAAAAGCTTTTGCCACAAGTTTCGAAGGCCAGCTTACATTGCTCCCTCTTAACAAAGAAAGATACATATCCTTTACTAAACATGTGGATGGAACAAGTGTAAAACTTAGGTTTATAGATTCGTTCTGTTTTATTCTAAGCAGGATTGAAAAGTTAGCATCTTATTTGCAAAATAACGATAAAAAGTTACTCTGAAACATTGTAAAAATGCAAATGAATTTAATTTACCGACTAGAAAAGGTGTCTTCCCTTATGATTATATTGACAATTTACACAAATTAAATGAAACACAATTAGCTCGAAAAGCAGCATTTTATTCTCAATCAAATAGTGAAAATGTTTCTGAGGTGGATTATTTGAATGCTTGTAATCTTTGGAATACTTTTGATATAAAAACTGTAGGTCAATACTCATACGTGTATTTGAAAACAGATGTTTGCCTTTTATCTCACATTTTCAAGAATTTTAGATACAATTGTTCTTTCACCTTCAATTTAGACCCTTTACATTATTACACAGCACCAGGGCTTGCTTTTGATGCAATTCATAAAATGACAGGGGCTGAACTTGATTTGTTAACAGACATTGAAATGATTTTATTTAAAGAAAAAGGTATTCGTGGTGGTGTGTCTCAGTGTTGTAATCGATACGGCAAGGCAAATAATAGGTGTATGGGTCCAGATTTTGATTCAAATATATTAGAGTCTTATATTAAATACTTTGACCTTAATAATCAATATGGTGCATTTCTGAGTAAATTTTTGCCGTTCAGTAATTTCACATGGGAAGAAAATCTTCAGAATGATTTCAATGTTAATAATATATGCGATGATTCACCAGTTGGTTATATACTTGAAGCTGATTTAGAATATCCAGAGGAATTACATGAATTACATAAGGACTATCCGATATGTCCAGAGCACTTCATTCCTCCTCTTTCAGAATGTAAAATTCGAAAATCAATAACATACTTACTACCAAAAACG
Source organism: Andricus curvator (assembly GCA_932195095.1). Taxonomy (NCBI): domain Eukaryota; kingdom Metazoa; phylum Arthropoda; class Insecta; order Hymenoptera; family Cynipidae; genus Andricus; species Andricus curvator. Next base: position 32,375 of record CAKNYM010043750.1, on the reverse strand, counting down.
CGATACATAGTACACTATCGTAATCTAAAACAATATTTGAATTTATAGGTATGAAAATATCTAAAACACATAGAATACTAAAATTCAATCAAAAAGCTTGGTAGACGGATTATATAGACCTAAACACAGACTTGCGAAAAAAATCAACTAACAAATTCCATAAAAATTCTTATTAAAGCAAGAAGCATGAAGTGTATACTGTTAGGCAAAATAAAACCGTTCTCAGTTAACACGATGATCAGAGAGTACTGATTCCTGGTGTAACTGATACTTTACCGTGGGGTTTTATAAAAGCAAAGTCGTCTAATATATTATAGGAGTCTAAAACCAATTAATCCCTCATACAATCAGTATGTTAGAAGAAAAAGAAGAAGAGAGAGAGAGAGATAAGAAGGATCAGTTTAACATAAATCATAATAACGATAAATTTATTTTTGTTTTGCGCGTCATATTCTCGAATCTTTTGGAAGTTTCGAATGCGTAATCTTCCCTACTAAAACTGCCGATTAGGTCATCAATAGAAAGCGTTTGGAAACATATAGAAAGCAAATATGTTTCTATATGGTCTTAAGTGGTTCTTAAGAGCGTTTTTATTTGAATTCGGTTTCTATTGGCTTTTACTCGGTACTTAAACGACTTCTGGGACTGAAATTGACTTAGTACAAATATTCTAACAGCCCAGTGGGCACAAAATTTGGCGACGTCTTAACGACTTCTTCACGACATCTTTACAACAACTTAACGACATCTTATGCCCATGTCGTTAAGATCTGACGATGTCTTTTCGACATCGTAAAGACATCTTAACGACATGGACATAGGATGTCTTAAAGTCACCGTAAAGATCTCGTAACGATGTCGTAAAGACGTCACCAAATTGTGTGCTCACTAGAAGGCTCTATTAGGCACTTATTTGCTCTTAAAACATGACTGGCAAATATGTTACAAAGTACAAAATGCTTTTCTATTCGGTTCTATCAGGCTTCTAATGGAAAGTGGAATTGAATTTATCGGACTAAAATTCAAAGTTCTGTATTGAAAGTGGCCCTAAAAGGTAGCTATTAGGTTCTGCTTTTTACGAAAGACACAAGTTCAAAATTGCTTCTCTAGCAGGTTCTATTAGGAATTTGAATGGAAAATCTGAATTAAATTAATCAGTTTGAAACCAAAAATAATGCCTTCAAATTATATCTATGAGGCACCTATCAGGTTTTGCTTTCTCGCGAATGGCACAAGTTCAAAATTGCTCCTCTAAGAAGTTCTATTGGGCATTTTATTGGAAAATTGGAAATTAATTAGTCGGATTAAAACTCAAAGTGATGCCTTCAAAGTGGCTCTAAGAGGCACGTATTATGTTCTGCTTTCTCGGGAATGGCACAAGTTCAAAATTGCTTCTCTAAGAAGTTCTATTGGGCATATTAATGGCAAATCAGGATCGAAATAGTCGGATTAAAACTCAAGGTTATGCGACTTCCGTTTCTGGCGTGAAAGTGTGAAGTAGCGGTGCATTTCTGATGCTGAGTTTTTCTGATAATTTTGGTTTGTGACAGGGTGGGAGGACCAGGTTGGTCGTAGCAGGGCAGGCTAGAGACGGAGAAAGACAAGGCAGGTAGACGCGACGATAGATAGAGACAGAGGACGAAATTCCGGCGGGATCGTTTGAGTTGGATTCATGGCTAGCGGAGCGAGTACCAGCAAGGAAAGCACGGACTTAGATCAGGAAGTTTCCAGTACACCGAAAAGGGAGAACAAAGAAAGGAGGGCAAGTAGAAAGTATAGGAAAACGGTAGAAAAGGATAGATTAAGGGCGAAGAGCGTGGGATCGATTGAGGCATTCATCAAAAGGAAGAGAGAGAAGAGGAGAAGCAGTGAAGGCAAGGAAGATATAAGGTCATGCTTGAAAAATCCAAAAACGTTCGGATCACCGGGAGGTTGGAGGAGGTGAGAGTGGAAATAAGGAGAAGGAAAGGCTGAGAAAAATAGATCAAAGAATAGAAAAGGAATAGAGAGAAGGAAGAAAAAGAAACATATTGATAAAAGGTCCAAGATTAGAGGTGAAGGAGCTGAAGGAAGGAGTTGAAGAAGTACTAAAAAGGATCGATGTGATTGATTGTGAAATGTAGGAAGGGAAGAGCGACGAGGGGAGAGAATAGTACTGGTGAAACTAAGGAAATGGGAACATAAAAGGGAAGTGATGTCAAAGAAGAGGGTGTTATATGGAAGCTCGGGGAGAATAGAGGATGATTTGACATGGGTAAAAAAGGAGATGCAGTATAAGTTAAGTAAAATAGCGGAAGAGGAAAGAAAAATGGGAAGAAGAACATGAGTTAAGTATGGGAGAATACAGATAGAAGGTGTGTGGTGAAATTGCGACGAGGACAAGGAAGAGTTAGTAAAAAATAAGGTGTCGGGAAACTAGGAGAGAAAGGAACGGGAGATAAAGAAATAAGAAATAGTAGGAAACAAAAAGAGACAAGAAACGAAAGTAGGGCAGATTGGAGGATATGCTACTGGAATATAGCAGACTTAGAAAGAAAGGATAAGGAGTTTATGAGAAATTTGACACAATAGAATGTATTGGTAATGATGGAGACATAGCTAGATGAAAAGGGATGGGAAAGATTAAGGGGAAGATTACCAAGGGTTTAAAAATGGCAGGTTCAAAATGCATAGAGGAAGAATGAAAAAGGCATAGCAATGGGAGGAATGGTGATGGGAGTGAGGAACGATTGTATAACAGAGAAGGATACAAAAAGAGATGAAGGAACAAAAAGAAGGACTAATAGTAGAAGAGATAAATATGGGAGCAAAGAGGTGGAAGATAGTGGGGGTTCATGTGAACGGTGATATGCAGGAGAAATCAGAGGAGATGAGAGAACTGATGGAAGAAAATAAACAAGATATTAGGCTTTTAATAGGAGGTTTTGAATGCTAGAACAGGAGATAGAAGAGGAAGGGATTGGGGTGGAGAGCAAGGAGGAAAATTCAAAGACAAGATACTGAATGGGGAGGGAAAGAAATTGTTAAAGAGCCTAGGGGCGATGGGATGGTTGATCCTAAACGAAAGTATAGAGGGGGATGAGAAAAGGAAATATACGCGTTCAGGAGGAAAAAGGGGAACGGTAATTGATTATGTGGTAGTGGACGACGAGGTAAGAGAGAAGGTTAAGAAACTAGAGGTAGGCAATTATATATGGTAGATTCGGATCACTTTCTCATAATAGTGACATTAGAGGGAGAAATGCGTAATAACAATAAGGCTAAAGAGGAAGCAAGAGTAAAAAGAGCAGGGAGAGGGGATTAGTCAATGGATCTTAAAGAACAGTTTAAGGAAAAAGTCAGGAATATCAAAATGGGGGAAGGAAAGGTAAACGAGGAAATGGAAATTATGATAGAAGAAATAAAAAGAGTATTAGAGTGTACAAGCAAAAAAGAAGTTAGTGAAGGACAATGAATTTATTCTGAACTATCTAGTAAATAAGAGGATTAAAAGGGAGAAAGAAGCAATGATAGCAATGTTCGTAGACTTAAAGGCGGCCTTTGACTCATTAGACCGAGGCAAGATGGAAAAACTTATGGTGAAAGAGGGGTTAATAAAGAGAGTATCGGAAATTTTTAGAGAGACAAAGAGCAAGGTAAATGTAGGAGAGCAATTAGGAGATATTTTCTGGTTGGTGAGAGGAGTAAGGCAAGGATGTTCTCTGAGCCCACTTTTATTTAATATATTAATATCAGACTTGGAAGGAGAAATGAAGAGAAAGGGGTGGGGAGGAGTTAGGATAGGGAACGAAAAGATATATACACTGGCATACGCAGACGATATAGTGTTGATGACAGAGGATGAAGAAGGGATGACGGGCTTAATTACAGGATTAGAGAAACACTTAGATGAGAGGAAGTTGAATTTGAATTTTGAAAAGACAAAGATAATGAGGTTTAGAAAAGGAGAGGAGAGAAAGAAAGGATGGACGGGGAGATGGCAGGGAATAAAATTAGAAGAAGTAAAAAAGTTTAAGTATTTCGGATATACCTTGCAAATAAATGCAGGTCATAGAGCTCATAGAAGAGAAAGAATAAATAAAGCAGCAGGGGTAATGAAACAGATATGGGGAATGTGAATAAGAAGGTTAAAAAAAATTGGAGAAGCAGAATGCGGTTATTTGATACGCTGGTATGGCCGGTATTAGGATATGGAGCAGAGATATGGGGACGGAGAGAAAGAAAAGGGATTGAGTGTTTACAAGAAAGGTATATAAGGTGGAAGTAAGGGGTAGACTGGAGGACGCTGGGATATATGGTGAGAGGAGAAGCGCAAAGGGATAAATTAAGTACTAGAGCGGGAAAGAGGGCATGGAATTTTGAGACGAAGCTGAGGAAAGGGAGGGGAGTTAGCGAGAAAGTGTTTGGTGGAGGTATAAGAAAGGAGAGAGATGGCGATGGAATTAACGAGATGGGAAGAAGATAGGAGGAAGTTTTTTAAGGCTAGAGATATAGAAGATGGGACTGGAGAAAACTATGAAGAAGTGGAAAAAGGGAGAGGGAAAGACAATTAATAGAAAGATGGGGCATGATTGAAATATCAAAATATAATAAATGGTATAAGATGATAAAAAAGGAAGGAGTACCAAGATATTTAGAAAAGAGATGGGGACAGAAAAGATGGACCAGAATAGCAAGATTCAGATTGTGAAATGAGGTAACGGCAAATATCTATTGGGAAAAGAAAGAGAGCAGGAAGTGCAGAATCTGTGAATGAGAAGAGGAAACATTAGAGCATATATGGGAAGGATGTAGGAGAGGAATGGAAGATAAAGGAAGCTGGCAAGAGAATGTGGTAAAGATTCTAGGGGAGGATGGTTTGGGTTAAGAGTGGATGAAGGAGTTAGAGGATGCTAGAGGAGCGAATGAGAAAGAATGGATGCAAAAAAATGGAAAAATGGAGGTACAAGAGAAGTGGATGAAAATGGAAACGGAAGTCGCTTAAATTAGAAGCGTAAAGATTTGTAAAGATTTCTAAGTAATGGTTATGTAATAGCATGAGTAGACGTTTGCGTTATCGCTCTCCCTTTCTCGCTTGCACTCTCGCCTTCGATCGCTCGCTCACTCGTTCGCTAACAAATCTCAAATTGCACTATCGTCAAAAATATAAAGAAGGACCTAGATATAAGATTTTCTATAAATAAGTGTAGATAAGTGTAAATAGTGAGAATAAGATTTTATAAAAATATGTAGACGGAAGTATTGCAAGAAATGGAAGTCATGTAAACCCTTAGGGGGCACATGAATAAAGAAGAACTCCAGGTTATGCCTTCAAAGTGACTCCTACTAGGCACCTATAAGGTTCTGCTTTCTCGCGAATGGCACAAGTTCACAACTGCTTCACTAAGAAGTTCTATTAGGGATTTTAATAGCAAATCGCGATGGAATTGATCGGAATAAAATTCAGTGTCATCCCTTCAAAGAGATTCCTATTAGGCACCTATAAGGGTTCTGCTTTCTCGCGAATGGCACAAGTTCAAAATTGCTGCTCTAAAAACTTCTATTAGAAATTTAAATAGGAAATCAAAATTGAATATATAGGATTACAATTCAAAACTCTGTATTGAAAATGTCCCTTTGGGGCTCCTATTAGGTTCTGCTTTCTCGCAAATGACACAAGTTCAAAATTGCTGCTCTGAAAGGTTCTATTAGGAATTTTAATGGCAAATCAGAATTAAATTAATCGGATCAAAATATAAAGTTTTCCAGTAGAAAATAATATATTTTCGTACAAAAGTTCTAAAGTCTGAGTTAAGTATTAAATAATGAGATAAAACATGTAGAATATGTGGAAGTTCAATCAGGATGTACACTGAACTTCCACATATTCTACATGTTTTATCTCATTATTCAATGCTTAACTCAGACTTTAGAACTTTTGTATAATATTAAATTTCATATACAGGCATATTGATCAGTTATTAGCAGTCAGATAGTTTCACTTTACACAAATTAAAAATAATGCTGGCAGTCATTTTTCATTATTAATAATGAAACATGATATTTTCTTCCAGTCACAACATTAATTTTTCTAGTCTTCAAGTGGAAAACTTCAATCAAGAGATTAATTAAGATACCTTACTTAAAAGCAGCTGTACTCATGTTAAAATTCTAACATTCACATCAGAGCCACTTTACGTTTGAATTAAGCCATGGTCCATTAAATTCAACACAAAAAGTGAAAATTAAATTTGTGTAGTTAATATTAAATCTAACCGATAAATCAATTACCTATGAGAAAATTACAGTTGACAATTAAGAAAATTATTTCAAAATATAAAACTTGAAAATATAAATTTCGTGATTATATAATTTTGTATACAGCAACGTTTTTTTTCAATTTAAATTTCAGGAATTATTTGAATTTACAACACTAATTAGTAAATGAAAATCTGCATAATAAAATGTGTTAAATTTTTTGAAACATTGTTCATTATCAAAAATAATAAAAATGATTTTCAAACAAATTTAATTTCTTATACGCAAAGACTTTTTTCATTAGATAAATATAACAAATCATTATATCAATTATCTTACAAAATTATATGTAGAATTATAATCTGTGCGATAAACAATTTCGAAAAAAAAGTTAATAAAAATTTTTTCATAATCATTATTTGGCTCTTAGTACGTATAGGGGAAATTCTGTAAGATTCTACAGTGCGGAAGTAGCGGTGCGTAAAAGTTACCAACTTCCGAGCATTAGATTAAGTAGTTAGGTTTTAGGTTCAAATCCTTGCGATACATGCGAAGTTTTATTTGTTATATTTGTGTTAAAATTCGACAGATTTACTAATTATAAATAAGTTGTGATATAATCATGCAAAACCTTATCGGTAATAATTTGTATCTTTTAATTTGAAATATAGTTTAAGACTCTCACCAAATAGATTATATATATATAGTCAGGATCCACGTAGGATCCGATAGTTAATGCATTGCGAGTACCAAACATAAAACACGTCATATCCTAATCATATCTAGTTTGAAAGTTTCTCAATACCAAATACGAAACCATGTAGGAAGGGGACACAAATCTGCTTTCAAAGGTAATACAACCTAATAGAAGGCAAACCTATCAGGTTTGTATATGGTGTTCTATTAGGCATTTTTACTAGGGTGCTCTTTATCTTTATTGTTTTATAAACAAAAAAATCTATTATAAAGGGATAGGGAAGCCAGGGAGGTCCATTCACTAAAGTTTTGATGTTTGTTTTTGATGTTTTGAATTTGTTTTGATGTTTCTATCATTATAATTGAAAAGTGAATGTGTAGGTTTGCTTATTGTAAACAGGAGACTGTTCGTTCAGTGTATGTTCATGTCATCGTCCTAAACTGTTGCCTTCGACTCATTTTTTAAAAATGTAGTACACATGTGTTGATCTTTAATATCTCGCTAGAGATTTAAAGATATTTTTATTTTTTTAACCGGATTGTCTTTACTGGAAATTGTATTTTAATTGAATACGAATTAATTGACGTTACATCAGTTTTATTATTAATGTTTTTTTTTATAAGACTGTAAAGATCAACAAATTTTGAGTTATTTGGATTCTATCGACAACAGTCTAAGAACGGAGTTTGGTTCTGGTTACCACCAACCGATATTATTGTTCACTAAAGTTTCTTGAAAGAGTTCAGAGTAAGCTAAAAAGCAATCATTTACTAAGTAAGTTTTTTATTATTGCACTTAAATTATAAATTTGAATTTCAAAACATAATCTTATAATTTAAAAAATTATTCTTTTATTGTTTAAGCTGTTCATCATCATCCGTTCATCATCACCAGGACAGTGATACGGATGACAATAACAGTGGGTTTTTAAAAAACCAGTAGTGTAATTTCCGAAGAGAACGATGATGATAATGTGAAAATTATCTGTGAAGTTATTAATGTTGAGTGAATCTTTTTTTTTAATAACAGTGTTTAGGTTTTCTGAAAACAAAAAAAGTTTCAGTTACGGCTAACCCCCCCAAAAAGATTAAAAAAAGCTATGATTTTATTGTAAAAACAAAATAAAACTGATAATTTAAATAAACAAATAAATATATTTATTTAATTTGTAAGCACTATTTTGTTTTACAATATAATCATGGGTTCTTTGTAGCTTTATATACACAGTTAGAAAAATCTGATCGGAATTTTATATATACAAATGAGTAAAGTCATTTTCATATACAGTAAATTAGATTTAATATACCATCATCTTGTAAAATTAATATACATGTATATTAAGGTCGGTAAAACAGAGTGCGTCCCTCCATTAAATATCCTATAGATCCATATAGAATTTCTATATGGAGATTTCTTATAGGATTTGTCAGATATCTCGCTATGTCCCGACCTCTATACGGATCTATATAGATGTTACCAATATCTAATCTATATTGAATTCCAAACAGAAATTCTACTAGGTTCTATACGTATATTTCGAACGGGATATTTCAAACATCGCTCTATGCCCCGGCCACTATATAAATCTATATAGATTGTGACGCGGCCTTTTTCCTAAGATACGAAACGAGAATATTTTTGGTCCCATAAGGCCTCGCACTAACAAAATTACAAATAAGATTCGATATTCTGTAGCCCGGGCGCCAGCCTTCCTAAAGGCAGTCCTGATCAGACCTCTGAATAGCTCAAAACCCAAAAAAAAGGAACGATAGCGATAAGAAACGGTAAGATAGAGTGGCAGGCGGTAAACGATCTGATCAGAGGAAAATCCAGAGAGATCCTAAAAAATGGCGGCTAGTTCAGTCCTTAAAGTAGAGTGGGAGGTTCGAAATACTATATGGCAAGATTCTATTTGAATATTCATAAAATGACAATACGTTTATTACTGACAATTTTAATGTGAACAGATCTGATAAGAATGGTGACAAATGAGAATCTATAATTACAAAGAATATATCCGAAATATATTTTGACTCTATATAAAAAGAGAGAGAGAGCTGCTAAATTACAGTGTGATCAAGTTTGTGAAATATATCCAAATTTAGTAATCATCGATAATAAAATGAGTTATTAAATTAAGCAGGTCGGGACGCAAGTATAAATTAAAAGCCTGGGAAAACGATTTCAAATTTACAAACATCAGAAAGTGTCGTACATCTAAGCATAGCGGGATACAAACAATATCAAGGTCGGGATGGTAAGAGAGAAAATATGTCGAGAACAAGGTTGCAAAAGAAAGGGGAAGGGGACCAATTTATGAAACAGCAATAGGTAATAATAGGTGTTAACAGCAGTAAAGAAAAAACTAAATTAATACGAGAAAACATTAGACAATTACCAAAAAAAAGGAAGGGGGCGAGAAAGGGATCGATAATTCACACTATTCATTTCTAATTTTTAAATATTTTGCCATTCACAAAAAAGGGGTTTTTAGAACAATTTGGTTGAGAAGTATATTATTATCGAATCGAAATGAAAGGGGGACTGGTCATTGCGTGAGGTCAAGAAAGGTCGGAAGAAAATAGGTCGAAATATATCTCCCTATAAATCCATAAATCTACAAATCTCGCTTACAAATACAATCAAATAATTCTAATCGATATCGGTACAAAATCAGGAAGAAAGAGGTATATAATAAAAGGGGCATTTGTATAATAATTTAGGTCGGGAATACGTAAAGAAGAGAGGGGTCGATAAATTCGGTCACTAAAGGGGAGTTACATTTTAAAAGGGTCCAGATTTAAAAAAAATGGAATATAAAGGAAGGGGTTTCAATATGATGAAGAAATTATAAAGGGCCATGAGGTTAGCTGTGAGTCTGACGCCGGCACTCCAAAAATTAAGGAAGTTAGAAGTCACACATTTCAAAAGAAAACAAGAGAATTACAAAGGTGGTTCAGCCAAGGAGAGAAATACACAAAAATACAAGGACTTGGCTGAGCCCCTAGGGAAATAAAGATCCTACCTTACAAAACTCTTGCGACGCTTTCCTTCTCCTCTACTTGACGCTTCGTTACACCAAAAAGGACAGGTAAGTGTCCAGGCTCGCAGCTAGAAACGCACTGTACGTGCGAACAGGTCTCGCACGCACGGGGACCGAGAGGCGTCAGAGTAGGGGAAAAGAGAGAGAAAAGGCGCGCGAAACCTGGCTACAGTGATTCCTACGGTCTAGAGAGAGATCGACGATATCCGCTCCACGCTGGTCTGCTCCGCTGTCGTATCTTCTCTTCACGTGCTTTCCTCCTTCCCGCTGATTGGCTATTTCCTTAGGCACGAATTCATCGAAGTAGGAATCCGGACCACGGGATTCGAAGCCTCTAAGGGACGGTTGAACTCTCAGGCTAGGATTGGTGGATGGAACCTTGCAGCCAGCAGATATAGGGTGGTTTTCCATGCAACCCTCGGAAGATTTTGAGAAACACATAAGCATTAGTAGGGTCTCTCCGATACGATAATTTTGGCGGAGATGCCTGTCCACTGACGGACTTTGTGGTCATCTCGCCCTGGGCTTATCCTTACTAGAGGTAAAGGGTAACCCTTACGATAAATTTTAATGAAAATTACCTATTCATGTAGCGAACTTCAGGGTAATTCTCTAGAGAACGCCCGCACCTGGAACTTGCCTAGGATCTTGGACTATTGGTAGTCGAAATTCGCAGAAACAAAGAGCAACCTGAAGAAAGTGAAGTGAAGGTCTCTGGACCGTAGAAGCCTCGCTAAGACGGAGGTGACAGCTGACCCTAATCGATGACTCAACGGGACGGACCAATTCTTGAGTTTCCCAACTCAAGACCGCAAAAATCCTCACAATATTGCCAAAAAAAAAAATAAAATAAAAGAGACAAAATTTTACTTATCTAACTTAAAAAAATACAGTCAAAACCATGGAGTGCCGAATCTACTCAAAGCGTCAAATATGTTGCTTCCCGGTTAAAATTTTAACTTTGAATCTAATTTTTGTGAGGTGCAAAATTGCAACATCACAAGATTTTACCTATATGTAATCTATATGGAATTCCAAACAGAAACTCTAGAGAAATATTACCCAATGCACCCAAAAGATGCACCCAATGTGCATCTTGCGTGCACATTGCCCGGAGCCATCCTTGGAGAGCCCCGCATGCAAGGAGAAGGCTACATAAGCCAGGTGCCATTCAGCTTTCGGCACGGTTGTTACGCCTCCACTTAGGGGTTATTCCTTCGGGACCATACCTGGACAATTGTCCGCAACTGCTTATTAATTATTGTAGACATATTCAGCAGAAACCCTTGGTACAGGGACCCTCTATCCGCAACCCGAGGACGCGTTCGGTGGCTTTGTCATAGGCCCTTCGGTTAGATTCCCATGGAATAAAAACCGAAACCAATATATATACACATTTTAACGATACATTTTTGCAAATGAAACTTACTGCTACTTGTCCACGCCCATTAACTGAAAATTGCCTACTGCAAAATTAAATATGTTATTTGGGGAGTTGGGCGCATATGCGCCAACAGGACACTCAAAAACTGAATAGACTGGGCGTGGGCCAGGTGGTTGCCCGGGCTGGCTGCAGTACTAGTGTACTATAAAAAAATGAATGTTCACATTTTATTCAAACCTATTACCGTACAAAGAATTTTGGGACTACGCAATAAATCATCCCAACAAGAAAACAGCAGAAGGGCGCTAATTCGTTCGGCCGATACTCCAAGGGCTCAATCGAGAACATACTTAATTTAAATACTAACGAGAGCGAGAACACCCTCACAATTTATTACAAGCGAACATTTAATCAAATGAGGTAAGGTTCCCGGTAGCTACTAAAAATTCGAAGAGAGCGAGTGAATTTTAGCGTTAACCCCAAAATCTTGTGACACGAGACCAACATAGTGTCCCGAAAAGCGAAAATTATAAGAGTCCAAAATAAATTTTTTAGGTAACTAGACCACCCGAGAAAGTTGACTTACGGTACATTTAAAATAGGACATGAGGCCAACATGGCGTCCAAAAAAGAACGCGAACAAGGTAAAATAAAGCAGGAGGGTTACTGAATACCACTCATCGTTGAAACCGTCGGGAAAGGCGGGAACCAGATTCAAGTTCGAATCTCGATGCGTAATTTTTATAGCGACAGCGAGCAAATCCCAGTTTTCTGAAGGCCTTACAGAATTCCGAAATCCCTCGTTGTCCCTCGTTGAGAAGAACGATGAGGCAAGGTCATAAATAACAAACAAAAATACCCTACGAATCAATCCTAATTCTTAAAATTAACCTAAATATGTCCTTGGAGTGCCGCGCCACGTGACGAGAGAACAGATGTCGCTTCAAGCATCAAATAATAATTTAAATAAGTATGCCTACAATTTTGTCTTGTTACAACATATACATATATACATAAATATATGGAAATCATCTGTGACAAAAAGTATCGTGTGCAACTGAGAAAAGTGGATGATTTCGAAGAGTTTGAAGTTATTTACCTGCTTACTTGTCTCCCTAGTTGCACAATATACTATACATATTGTTTTTTCTCAATTTCGAGACGATTTAGATATTTTTGAGGCTACGCTTAAAAAATGAGTTTATTAAGAAATAAGAATGCTGAAGTATGTTAGTGTAGTCTGTATGTGTGTAAAAGTGTGTGTTTGCTGGAGTTCACCGGCTTATTTCAGTGTCAAAAGTCAGTATGTAAGAGCGACTAGACTACGAAAGATTACAAGTTTAATCCTACGAATATGTAAAAAGTCGACGAAAAATGAAAAGGAATAACTTTATTGACACATGTACAGAATAGAGTAAGTGAACTTAGTGAATAAAATCGATTCTTAGCTCGCAACTAAAAAGTAGCAAGCCATAAGGGCCTAACAAATAAATTTTCAAAAATGAGATAATTGGCTAAAAAATTACAAAAATTCTAATATACAACCTACCGAAAGGATTTTTTATAATCACATTCAAAAGGTGATTTATTCGTTAGCCTGCCATAAAGGCCTAACTCTGAATCTGCACTTAGTCCCCTGTGGGCATGCGCAGTCGCATCAAGCTGAACCGCTTATGATGGATGACAGGTTTCGTAGCGCAAAAGTAAATCCTTCCTTTTTTTTAAATTGAAAGTTAGATTTTTTATCCTGATTCAAAGATTTTTTTATAAAATCGAATCGTGTAACTTGAGCGAAAAACTTCGCACTCACGATATGCCTGAACCCACTTCAAATGAATGGTCATATCACTGTAAATTTATTTCTTGAATTCGATTTATGTAAGACTTCAAAAATAGTGTCCAAAATAATTTTCATTAAAATCCCCGAGCTGTTTTTTAAGGGTAAAAAATCGATTTTTTCAAATAAATATAATAAATTTTTATTTTTCACTTACTTCATAAAGATGTAGTAAGTAAATATAATATCATTCTTATTAAAAAGTAAACAATAAACTTAATGAGTTTCACAGGTGTCGATAAACTGCGTTTAGTAATTTAATTAAATAATGAGAATGTATGCGTTGAAGCTTTGTAATTTAACCCATGTTGTTTTAAAAGCGTATGTACTGATTCCATAGCATGTACACTAAAAAATCCAAGGCCTTTTCCTATTTTTGCACAAAAATTGAGGACATGAAAAAAAAACAGTATGAAGTTTAGGTGTGTTAGAACTGTTTAAATCGCAATAACTTCGATGAAACTCAGAATTATAGTCTCAAGTATTTTCGATTCAGAGTTGTAGAAAAACAAGAATCCACTACGGCTTATAAGTCCTTGAAGCACCTAACATACTTGAAACAACCAATGCTGCAGATTCCACTCGACTTAGAGCTTGGCGGTTAAAATTCGATTCTCCATGCCTGCGAAATTCTTTTTTTTTTTTAAACTTTCTCTCGCAAAATGACATTTCACGTATAACAATTTTCACGTATAACAATATTACAATTAATGTATGGTAATATTACAATACCAGCATTTGAAAACTAAAGTTTCAACAGGAATTTTTTACAGCAGGTGATTGTTTAGCTATACTATCTTGCCAAGTAATAACATTTTCTTTACAATTATCAACGGTTCTGTATTCCTCACACGTTCTTAATCATCCTCTGAAGCAGTATACCATATGCAAGGAAAACTACTCGCGTGTGACATGGCACCCGCTAGTAAATTTGCAAGTTCACGCTTTTTTTTCATAGCTCTGATTTTTGTCGAATGCATTCGGATTTTCAAACAACCTGGGGTAAGTGCAAAGTTTCAACAACACATTCTCATTATTCAAATAAATTACTAAAAATAGTACAATAATACAATGCTGAAAACTTGTAAAACTCGTTTAATTTCTTGTTTGATACTGGTTGATAAGGACTGATATTATATTTCGCTACCACATTTTTATCAATGAAATGAAAAAAGCAAATTTATCACATTTGTTTGGAATACCCAATCATTTACCCTTAAAAAACCCTTCTTTCAAAAACGGCTATGGGAATTTTGCTCGAATTTATTTTTCACTTTATTTGCGAGGTCATAAATCGAATTAAAGAAAAAAAAATCACATTCATATGACCTTTCAATTAAAGTTGGTTCAGGCACAACATGCCCTCCATTTTATCGAAACCTAATAATATTTTTTAATCAAACTTTTCTTTGTACCTATTCAGCAAATCAATAGTTAAAAAGTTAAGTCACACTTTATTTTTTAATTAAAAATTGGATTTTTTTAAATCACCATCTAAATTGTTAAAAAAACCAGCGAACAAAAAATTTCTCCGAAAATATTCTCGGAACCTGACAATATTTTCCAATCAAACTGTTAAGGGTCGAATTTAGCACTAATGTATCTCGAAAGTACTTTCTCATTTCTTTTCTTAAATGATCAATCGTAAGATTCAACCTGGTTAGTCGTTTTTGATATTCTAGGTGCAGTGTACACTGTAAAACATTTATATTTATATATATCTTGCATTTTGTGATGAGAGCATGAAACTTTGCGAAAGTGTTCAGGGCCCTCTACAGGGGGTCCCGGGCTCAAGTGCCCAGACTTATATAGCTGTATAAAAATAAAAAAAATAAATCGAAAATGCCTTTTCCAAAAATCAGTTGAAGTTGAAATAGGGCATGATTTTCCTCGACAAGAAAGAAGGTCGGATAAGACCATCACGGGCTTTAAGGTCACATATGTATCTCGAAGCTTATGTCAACCTAATTTTTATAACCTAACTAATACTATAAGGAATTAACCATTAGTAAACCCTCCAATGAGCAGTATTACCTTTGATCTGTCCTCAGCAAAGAAGCAAATTCACTCATATGGAATGCAACGTAAAACTGGCGGCTAAGTAATCGACTCAACAGACCATATTCTCAAGTTGATTCACGACTTGAGCATTGTTGGTAAGTGCCTTAGTCCTCGCGCTCAGAATATGAGAAACAACAAGCTGGCGTACATTACGTTTCTCATCAATGTAAAATTCTTGCATTTGCGGAAGCAGACTTCTTTGAGAGCTCATAAGAGTGTTTAGATACTTACCAGCAAAGTGTCGAAACGTTATCGATAACTGAGCCGCCAGTTTCACGTCTTATCCCAGATGAGGAAATTCGCTCATTTGTTGAGGACAGATTCAAAATTTCTGAAGATCCAGTGCATAAACCCCGTCGTTCGCTGGTTAATCGGAATGGGTAAGAGTGGAACCTGACTTGCAACCACCTTCTCATGGTGAATTCTGAGTTTCTTTTACCCCTTACAGAAAGCAGACGAAGAGCTGTAAACATAGCACCACAGTTCAGATTTTTTAAAATGTTTCTTGTCAACTGCTATTTCTCCACAAGCTCATATCGCTCATGTTGCACGGAGAAACCATGGGTGTACTTATTTTTAGTGTAAGCCGAATACTTCTTAGCTAGATTACAATAAATTGTGATGTGAAGCTTCTACATCGAAGCGTTTCCACCAAATTATCGGTTCACATCTCTTAGATCCGAAATATCTAGTTAATTATATTGGCTCCAGAACACTTATGAAAAGTTTCATATTTCTATCCGAGAATAAAAGATCAGTCCCCCTAAAATCCGGACTACACCTATATATTTATAGGGGAGTCATGGCGTATCTGACCCATCCCCCATTCCGTTCAGTATCCTGCCGTTATCTTTCTTACCCCCGCCCCCCCGAAGCGTTAAAAATTTTAAGCATTTAACCTCAAGCTTTCTTTTTTCGATTTCCCCAAGTCAAGTCTCAAAAGTAAAGATAGAATATTATTTATGTATGTTGAATTGTTATTCTTGGCTCGTTGGCGATCATATGTCTACGATCACGAAGACTTCTGGCCTCTCTGCATCCGGTCGGTCAAGAATCTGCATAGCTGAGTACGTGATTGCTTTTACCTCCGCTCCCTGACTGTGTTTTCCGATTCTGAATTCTTCGCCAGCCGCCCGTGCTTTGATTTTAAAACCCTCTCGATCAAACTCAGTGATGGTGACGGTCTAGAGACAGAAAACAAATTATGGCTTGAAAAAAATAGTCATAAAAACCAAATTTTATTCATTAAAAATGTATTGGCACTGCTAGCAGTGCGTGAAAGATTTTTTCTTCATACCTCAGTCGAAGGTACGTATCTTCAGCATTAATTTTGAGGCAGAATGCCTAAGATTTGTGCATTGGTAAGATTACACGCACGCCTGTGTAACAGCGGAAGCAAACAATTTTATTGTGCACACCGATCAGTGATGCCAATGTGGGCGCCTTGAGCTACTGCGCTTGCGTTAGGGTCGCGCGCTGGTTGGCCATAGTTGGCGCGGAGATTAAAGTGGGTATTAATTACAATTATTCTTATTAAAATAAAATAGTTATTACAAAATGCACAAAAATACATATAAAATGTATAACTTTTGATTCAAGTTGAGAAAAAAATTTATAACACATATATTTTCTAAGGAATAGTTTATTTTCATTGAATTCCAAAAACTAACTTATATTTCACAGTTTATAAAATTGAATTTATTTCTTTTAAAAAAGTGTGATTATATTTGGCTTTTCATATAATATTTGATGCCTGCCCCCGACCAGCAGCACTCGCTCCGTTCGTGCTTGCAAATGTCAGGGCAGGCATCAAAAACATGCATCGCAACATTTGCTACCCAGAAAATTAAATGAGAGAGAGAAAAACAGAAAAAATCCAAAGCTTTGTAAGTATCCGAAAGAGGCGACGAAGTGAGGAACAAAAGTTAAACATTACCGCGCAACGGGCTGTCTGCTGAAACGTGTTTGTATTGTTTATAATAATTAAAAATGTAATTAGCAAACGTACTTTCGAACGGTTATACAAAAAATAGAGCACTCCGACTGAGCTACGGAGCTATTACTAAACAGTTACAACGGATCCTTTATCACCGGCTGACTCTCGAATTAAGAAGAACTTACCGGTATTTAAAAGTATTCGAGCTGACGAATTCATACGAATTAGAGTTTGACTTCAAATCTCGCGAATTAAAATGAATTGGCTGGCACTGAAATTAATTCGTGCAGACGCATTCAAATGAATTAGCTCCCCTGAAAAAATTTCGCCGAATTCGGACGTGTGGCAGACTTGAAGAATTAATTACTTCTTGTCGAATTATAGGAATTCACACTCTGCTCCAATTCGTTTGTCGCAAAGCGTGATTCATCGGGCCTCCAAGTGTATTAATCTTAATTCGCCACGATTAGTTTACTTTTACTTTTTTCACATTTCAACGCTTTTAAAACCTGTTTCATTCGGAAGCAAATCGCAAGGCGTAAAATTAGGTTGTCTGACTATTTTTAACTAGTAGGAAGGGCACATGCACAGTACTCCGTAAGTACTCCCTGCGGCAGTAATACAGGTTCCGCAGGAAGCAATGAAGAAGCACTGCACATACATGGCCAACTGCACACCCGTCACTGATTAAAAATAATCAATTATGACCTGCTTCCCTCCCTTGTAGCATAAAATTCCATTCTCTATTGGCAGCGAGAATTTATAGTTTCGCGTCTTTTCCGCAGGTTTCAGTGAGTCGAGGATTGTTACTAAAATTCAGACCTAAAAATGACCAATGTAGACAGGAATTTAAGGATCTTTTACATTTTTTTAAATTGAATATGAACTTAATAATCGGTGATATTTTACACAGGTAACCACTGTACCCAACCAGACTAGCGCAAATTGGGACGAAATCACAAAAAGCTTCAAAAAATTAGAAGAAAATAGATTTGGGATATTCCAAGTTTTAAATTGCTTAGACTATTACCAGAGGTAACTCTGTGTCATGATTATCTTGTAATATCATGTAATAAAGCTGATTCAGCTTATATTCTTATCTAATTTTGTATTGTTATGATGGCCGAGCAGACAACCATCCATAGAGTAATTATCACTAGATACGAGTCAGCCTCTTATCCTCGAAGAAGAAAACGCGCAATCCACGTTTCATCTTGTCTGGCACGCACATTCATAGTTCTTCATACTACGGAATTCAAAAATATGTACGAAAGTATTGACTTTATTCAAGTTTTGATATATAAATAATTTTTTCGAAATCAATCCTCTATTTTACATAAAACCTGTCGCTCATATATTACTAGTAAGTTTTATGGCAGATTATTTTAATGGAATATGAAATATTTAATTAATATAAATTTCGATGTTAAAACGATTACTTCGGACAAATAAA
>CAKNYM010043750.1:0-13717 GCA_932195095.1 Andricus curvator | reverse complement strand
CACCGAGACTGCAGCAGATATTTTCTTGTTCTCCATAGCTACCTTTTCTCAGGGAAGTACTATACGTATTTCTCCCTGCGACAAATGTACCATTTTTCCATAGTTCCCGTTAAACCTTGCCTCTCTTCTTCTCTCTTCCCTTGTTGTCTTCCCTCTCTCCATGCCATTTTTCTTAAGCATCTCATATACCTTCCTTCCTTCCTCGTGCATCCTTCACATTTCATTCATCTGCAGTCCATTCGTTCCAAAATACATTTCCCTTTCAACCTGCACCTTCCCACCCCCTCTCCTGTTCTCCTTCTCCCACCAACAATTCCTAACCTCCTGACAATATGATCAAGCGTCTTCCGTGACAAACTCAGTGTCCACTTTACATACCTCTCCTGTGTCCTATTTACCTACTTACATCCTTCCTCACCCTCTCCGCCACCACGCACCATCACGGATACTTTACACGCCGTACTCATTAGCGTGATCCCTCTATAATTTTCCGTCATATCCCTATCTTTTTCTTATACAGTGTCACTATTAAACCCTCTCTCCATCCTCCTGGAAATCCCTCCTACCTCCATGCTTTCTTCACTACATCCTTCAGCCTCTCCCTAACCTCTTGTGTACTAAACAGCCACGCTCCGTTCTCTACCCGG
Source organism: Andricus curvator (assembly GCA_932195095.1). Classification (NCBI taxonomy): domain Eukaryota; kingdom Metazoa; phylum Arthropoda; class Insecta; order Hymenoptera; family Cynipidae; genus Andricus; species Andricus curvator. Next base: position 13,070 of record CAKNYM010043750.1, on the reverse strand, counting down.
TCCAGCCCTGCTGCCTTTGACTTCCTTAACTTCCTGATCTCCTTCATCTTTGCCTCCCTAATTCTTCTACTCCCATCATCTCTCTTCCATGAATCTGTGCCCTGGAATGATTCTTTAGAGAACTCCCTTCACTCCTCACTCCCTATCTCCTCGCCTATCCCCACTCTACGGTTCCTAAACCCATTTATTATCTTCCAGACGTCCCCCTCTGTCTTAACACTTCCCAACTGCTCTTCCAGATCGTTCTCCTTTTCCTGTTCTTCCTTCTTACTCATAAATCTAAACCCCTTCCTCATTTCTACGTACTCCTCTCTTTTTGCAGTTCCCTCTTTCCACTTCTTGTACTTCCTCTTCACCTTCCTTTTTATCTTTTTACCTTCCCTATCCCACCACGGCTTCACTATTTCTTTCTTCTTTTTTCTGAATACCTTCTTTTGCACACACTCATTCGCTTTCTCTTTCAAATCCTCCTATATCTCTTCCACTGACACCCCTTCAAAGCGTACCTTCCCTAACTGCTCCTGATACTTTTATATCGCCTCCCTCGTCCAGCTCACCCTCTCCACCGTCGACACTTCTTCCCCACCTTGCCTTCCGCCGTCCTTCCCCCTTATCTACAACACTAATGGCTGATGGTCTGATTCTTCCCTCCCTTCCACTACGAATCTCTCCGCCTCCTCTCAACCTTATATATTCATGACTAAATGGCCAACGGCCATACCACGCTGAAAAACCCAGTTCTCGTCAGATCACTGAAGTTAAGCAGCGTTGGATGCGGTTAGTACTTGGATGGGTGACCATTAAAGAATACTGAGTGCTGTTGGCACATCGTGGGTGTGGTGAGCCCACACTTGTAGTTATTTATAACTACAAGAAAACTATCCACCTAGAAACACTACCCGCATCGGGTAGTGTCACGCCTACCCTGAAAGGGAAATGGCTTAATGGTATATAATGGTATACATAATCCATCACCGAAAACCCTACCTTACTGACATATGCGTATTCTCCCTCTTCATCCCCTGTTACCATACCATTCGCTACCATTCAGCCTCTATCCTCCATCCAGTCCCTTAGAATCCCCTCCTCCGCATTTATGATCTTTTCCTTCGATTTCCTTTCGAAGCTCTTCCCTTTCCTGTAAAGGTCCCCTTCTTTCCCCAATCTTGCATTAGAGCCCCCCCCCCCCCCAGTACCACCATACCCTCCTCTCTTTCGCCTAGCAAGTCTTCCACCCTTTCTTTAATTCTTTCCATCCCATCCTTATTGTACACTGTCACAAACTTACACGTTACCCCTCCTATCGTTACTGCCCTCATTTGCACGACCTCCCCCTCTCCATAAACTTCTTCCTCTAATCCATCCCTAATCCGCGTTATAATTCTCCCATTAGCCCTCCCTTTCTTCTTCACTCTGAACACTCCACCTATACCCCCTTGGCAGTTTTGGCTCTATTCTATCCCTTTCTCTCTACACATGTCTCTACCAGTCCCACAACATCAAATTCCTGGATATACCTCCAGAACTTCTCATCTTTCTTATTTACCCCTGCTACGTTCCAGTGCAGCACCTTCACTACTCCCCCACCGTGCTTCACTCCCACCCCCCTACATCCTACGAAACAAATTCCCCTGCACTTCCTTCAACACCTCTTTCTCCTCGTCCCAAACCCACATTTTCTCGTCTACTTTTATTTTGCAATACCCTACCTTCACCGCTCTCCCTCCTATCCCTGCCATTCAGCATTCTCTGCACCTCCCTTTCCGCATTACCCCCAACTTTTCTTCCCAGCTCTACAATTCCACAACCACCACTTCCTTCTCCTTTCTACCCTCTAGCCTAACTTTCCAAACCTTGCCTTTAACCCACCCTATGCTCTGTAGCAGCGCTTCCATGCCCTCCTTTTCTCCCTCGCTCTTTAGCTTCAACCCTCTTATCACGATATTATTTCTCCTGTCTGCCTTCTCTTTTCTCTCCATTCTCAACGCCATTGCCCTTATCCTTCCCTATCCGCCCTCTCCTCCTTTTCATTCTTACGCTCTCCCACTTTCTCTTCTATCATATTCCTTACCGTCTCTCAAATACCTTTGTTCTCGCCCTGCCCCCTGTCACCGATTTCCCTTTCCGACTTTCTTTCGTGAAATTGATATCGTAGTACTTTACAATTGTCCCTTGTTTTGTGTTTGAGGTTCCTGTTCTCTCGTTGTAGTCTGCTTTCCACTGTTTGTACACTGTTTCGTCTTAAAGGGGAATATTACTTGTGTCCTGTCTTAGGAGTCAAAATGCTGTTATGTTTCAAGTTATTTATTAGAGTCGTTTTAAAGTAGTTGTGTTCAGAGTATTGTTGACAGTTATTTTCGAGTTCTTTTCAAGTTTATTTGTAGCGTAAATGCTATTGATCCAATGCCATTTTTGCCTTTGTTCAAGTCTAAATATACCGACTTAAACTCGTTCATATTTCTTACGGCCATGTGCCATTCTCTGTAATTACGTTTTCTAATTTAAAACTATTTATATTCCATTCTCCAATGCTTTTTCCTTTACTTGATAGTTTGGTTACCCTTTTCAAAATCCTATCTCTTATTTTAAATTCTAACGGTCTTCTTCTCAAATTCTAACTGTTAGCTTGTCTTTCGTTTGCTTTAACTAAATTTTTGAGAACCTCTTCTTTTATTATTTGTAACTTTCTTAGTCTGTCAGTCCATTTGTCGGCGCTTTGGAATTCTATTTCGTTATCGTTTTCTATATTTTTCTGAGGGATTGAATTGGTTCTAGTTCGTGACCTAAATTTAAAAATGGTGGAGTAAATTGGGTCGACGAGTTTTTGCTAGTATTTATTGCGAACTGCAAACCGTCTATATGTTCGTCCCAGGTAGAGTGGTCATTATCGATAATTTATTATTATCGGTACTTTGGCGTTTTCTTATGTCTAATCCCGAATTTTTCTGTTAGTTCCCTTAAAGTTTTGTTGACAAACTCTGTGCCATTGTCGGTGTGGAGAATCCGCGGTGTTCCCCAACGCGAAAGGACACGTTTATTGAATTCTGATTCTATTGTGATCCCGTTAGCTTTTTTTATAGGGATTATTTCGACCCATAATGTGAATAGGTCTACAAATAATAAAAAATTTTTTTTTCTCTTTTTGAATTTTGGTACCGGGCCCATGATATCAGCTGATACCATGGTTCACGGTTCTTCTAATACCCTTTTTTCCATTAATCCTATCTTACTTTGATTACTTGGCTTCACTCTTTGACAAGTCTGGCAGTTTTTTACGTACTTGATCACGTCCGAATATACCCCTGGCGGAAGTAAGAATGTGTTCAGTGGCAGGTGGTGAGAGGATTTTACGGAATTTGTGTGGAAGGTGTGAGTGGAGTGTGAGGGTGGAAGCCTAGGAGGTGAGTAGACTTGTGTGGGGTGAATTGGGGAAATAAAAAGTAATTTTCAGCGTAGGTGTGAGGTGGGATTTAGGTAGGTAGAGAAAGTGCGGTTAGGTTGGCAAGGAGTCGGGAGAGTTTGTGTTCGGGAGTCTTGGGCCTTCGAGGGGTCATGGGTGGTTCTCGCAGAGTTAGGGGATGTTAATGGAGAGAAAGGGGCGTCTGCAGGGGCTGTGAGGAATATAAAAGCGAAAGGTCAGCAGTGAGAGTGCTGGCAGTGCTGGCAGTGAAATTGACGGGGAGGAAATTGTCCACGTGCAACGACGGCCAACAGCGCGTGGTCCGGTGTCGAGCGCTGCATCGGGGAGAGGGAGAAATCTCAACGGTGGGAACGAGGGAAGCGAGAAGTTAAGGGAGGGAGACTCTAGCGCAAGTGACGGGGAGGATCTCTTGAAGAGGAAGAGAGACAGCCAAGAGAGTCCGGAGAAAACCGAGGTAGAGAGTCCTTTTAAAAAAAGCGGGAGAACACGCAGGTCCCCCCCCCCCCCCCCCCCCCAATGGAGGGAAAGTCAGAGAAGGAGGCTCTCAGGATGCTGGTAGGCCAGATCAGGGGGCTGAGGGAGGACGTAAGGGGGACTAAGGAGCAGATGGAAGGCATGACGGAAATGGAAGTAGGAGACAGGGGTGGCGGGAGTGAGATTGAAGGTATTTGGGAGAGGGTAGAGAATATGATAGAAGAGAAAGTGGGAGAGCGTTGGAATGAAAAGGAGGAGAGGGCGGATAGGGAAGGATAAGGGCAATGGAGTTGAGAATGGAGAGAAAAAAGAAGCAGACAGGAGAAATAATATTGTGATAAGAGGGTTGACGCTGAAGAGCGGGGAAGAAAGGAAGGGCGTGGAAGAGCTGCTACAGAGAATAGGCTGGGTTAAAGGCATGGTAGGGAAAATTAAGTTGGAGGGGAGAAAGGAGAAGGAAGTGGCGGTTGTGGAGTTGGAGATCTGGTTAGAAAAGTTGGGGGTAATGCAAAATAAGAATAGGATAAAGGATGAGGAAGTTTTCATCGATCACGATTTTACGAGAAAGGAAATGGATGTGCAGAGAATGCTGTATGAGAGGGCTAGGAAGGAGAGAAGGGAGATCAGCGAAGGTAGGATATCGGAAAATAAGAGTAGACGAGAAAATGTGGGTGTGGGACGAGGAGAAAGAGGTGTTGAAGGAAGTGCAGGGCGATTTGTTTCGTAGGAAGTAGGGGGGTGGGGGTAATGCAGGGTAGAGGAGTAGTGAAGGTGCTGTACTGGAACGCAGCAGGGGTAAAGAAGAAGGATGAGGAGTTCTGGAGGTATATGCAGGAATTTGATGTTGTGGGACTGGTAGAGACACGGGTAGAAAGAAAGGAATGGGATTGAATAGAACGAAAGCTGCCAAGGGGGTACAGGTGGAGACTCCAGTGGGCGGTCAGAGTGAAGAAGAAAGGGAGGGCCAGTGGGGGAATTATAACGGGGGTTAGAGATGGATGAGAGGAAAAAGTTAATGGAGAGGAAGAGGGGGAGCGAGTGCAAATAAGGGAAGTAAGGATAGGAGAGGTAACGTATAAGTTTGTGACAGTGTACAATAAGGATGGGATGGAAAGAATTAAAGAAACGGTGGAAGACTTGCTAGGCGAAAGAGAGGAGGGTATGGTGGTACTGGGTGGGGACTTTAATGTGAGGATGGGGAGGGAAGGGAGACTTTACAGGGAAGGGGAGAGCTTCGAAAGGAAATTGAAGGATAAGACAATAAATAAGGAGGAGGAGATTCGAAGGGACTGGATGGAGGATAGAGGCTGGGCGGTGGCGAATGGTATGGCAACTGGCGATAAAAAGGGAGAATACACATATGTAAGTAAGGTGGAGGTATCGGTGATAGACTATGTGTTCATGAATATGCAAGGATGGGAGGAGACGGACAAATTCGCAGTAGAGCGGAGGGTGGCATCAGACCATCAGACATTAAGACTGTGGATAAGAGGGAAGGACGGCGGAAGGCAAGGTGGGGAAGAAGTCTCGTTGGGGAGCGGGTGACCTGGACGAGGGAGGCAATCGAGAAGTATCAGGAGCAGTTAGGAAAGGTACACTTTGAAGGGGAGTCAGTGGAAGAGATATGGGAGGATTTAAAACAGAAAGTGAATGACTGTGCAAAAGAAGGTATTCAGAAAAAAATAAGAAAGAACAAGTGAAGCCGTGGTGGGATAGAGAATGTAAAAATATGAAAAGGAAGGTGAAGAGGAAGTACAAGCAGTGGAAAGAGGGAACTGCAAACAGGGAGGAGTACGTAGAAATGAGGAAGTGGTTTAGATTGATGTGTAAGAAGAAAGAAGGAGTGGAGGGAGTTTTTTGAAGAATCATTTCAGGGCTCAGATGCAAGGAAGAGGGATGGTGGGAGTAGAAGAACGGGGGAGGCAGAGATGGAGGAGTTGAATGACGATGAGATAGAGAAGCAGATAAAGAAGTTAAGAAGGTCAAAAGCAGCAGGGATGGACGGGGTTAGAGAACGAAGCATGGCTGTTTAGTACACAAGAGGTTAGGGGGAGGCTGAAGGAGGTAGTGAAGAAAGTATAGAGGGGGGAGGGATTCCCAGGAGGGTGGAGAGAAGGATTAATAGTGTCACTGTATAAGAAAGGAGATAGGGATAGACAGGAAAATTATAGAGGGATTACGCTAATGAATACCACGTATAAAGTATACGCGATGGTGGTGGCGGAGAGGCTGCGGAAGGATGTCGACGGGAAAGGAATATTTCCGGTGACGCAGGCGGGATTTAGAGGTGGTAGGAGTACTATCGACAATATCTATGTTCTGCAGCACGTGGTGGATAGAGAATTAGCGAAGAAGGGGTCGAGAGTTTACGCGTTTTTTGTGGATCTCAAAGGCACGTTTCCTTCGGTGGATAGGGGGAGGTTGTGGGAGGCGATGGAGGATAGGGGAGTGGAGAGAGGCCTGATCGAGAGGGTAAGGGAGATATATGAAGAGACCAAGGATAAGCTGAGAGGAGGGGAGGGGATTTCGGAGGGATTCTGGATGGATAGGGGGTTAAGGCAAGGGTGAAGTTCGGTTAGCCCAACGCTTTTTGCGACATTAATTGCGGATATGGAAAGTAAGCCGGAGGCCGGGGTGGTAGGATAGGAGGCCAGCATATAGGATAAGGCCAGCAGGCTGAATAATAAACGTTTATCTATCTAATAACCGTAGGAGAACGAGAGTTAATAACATAAAATTACAAAATACAGACGACAGCGAACCATTAGAGGACAGAATCGACTCAAATCAAAACAGACGACGTAGACTCTCGACACCAAACAAAAGACCAAACAGACATTCACGAATACACACTAATAATTCAGACTCAGATTACGAATTCGATAATCACACAGATAACCAAACAATTCAAGCAACTTATTTTCCTTTCGCCATGATACAAACACCGTTTCAAATCATGAGTAACTGGCCCATTAAATTCAGAAACAATAAAGATGACAGTCCCGCGCATTTCTTGGAGGAATTAAAAAGACTTAAAAGGGTTTACAACATAAACGACTGCGATATTCTAGAAAATTTGGACGCACTACTGATAAAGGATGCAAAAGATTGGTGCGACATAAATAAAAATTCCTGGAGATGCTTATCAGATTTCATCGAAGATTTTAAAAATGCTTACATCGACGAAAGGCTTTCGGAAGAAATAAAACAAAAAATTGAATTCTGCAACCAAAAAAGAAACCAAGACATCCATTTGTATTTAACGGAAATCAGAAAACTTTTTACCAAACTGTACCCAGGAAAAACCCGCGAATGGGAATTACGTCGAACCTATGAAAATCTTAGAATTGAATATAAAATGTATATCAAACGGAACGATTTCGAAACTTTCGAGCATTAAGAAGACTTAGGTCAGGAATGGGAAACTGAGCTAGCCAAATCAAAAATTAGAAGGCAAGTTTTAAAAATTACTGAACCTATAATAAAGGACAGAATAGAACAATAACGCAATAACAGTAGTGGGGATCAAAATAATTCGGATAATAATAAAGATTAAGGGAAAATAAAAATGATCAAAATGACAACCAATACGGAAACCTACGCCAAAATAATCTGGTTAAAAAACAATACAAAAAAGGATTTCCATTCTCAACATTTGGATTTCCACCCTCACCTATTCCAAATCAATATCAACAAAACTTCAGAACTAACTTCAGACCTAGATTTCCATCTAGATTTCCACCAAACTACCTACGCAGATTCACAAACAATAAATCCAGGTACCCTTACAAACCCTATTACCAAATGTTACCTATGTTCAACCAAATGACGGTAGGCCAACATCAAGATCAAAGTAGCCCAATGATTGAATTCCCAAAAGAAGAAGCTGAAAATAAGTAACTAACAACGGTAAACAAAATTTCGAAAAACCATACTACGGTAATAAAAAAAAATCGCTTAACAATAATAGGGATCCACAAGAAAATACAAGTTCTAACTCAGACAAAAAACAGGACTTGAATACAAAAACGAATGAGAACACAAATAATTCGAATTGTTATTATTGTGGTTTAACGGGCCATTGTAGAAGAGAATGTCCTTATTATGCTTATAACCAGGGAAACTGGAAGGGCGGATACTAGGGCAAAAAATATTACAACCTAGCACCGAAACGCCGGAAATCTTGAATTCGGATGAAGATGAAGTAACGGAAACACGTTTTCATCTAATGACAAAATTCGAAAGTAGTTTATTTCGAATTTTGGTGGATACTGGTGCCACACATTCGTACGCTGGCAAGGAATGGCAGGAAAAAATCCAGAATTCCAAATTTTCAATTTTTAAACCCGTCTCGCGAAAATTAATGGTCGCGAACGGCGAAACGGTCGACATAATTGGGCAAGTAGTAATCCCAATTAAAGTCGGTAAACACACAAAACATGTTATGTTCAGATTAGTCCCAAAATTAAACTCCGTAGGAATTTTAGGCACGGACATGCTAAAAGCCCTACGGATAACCTTAAATTATGACTCGGAAACCTGGTGGTTACCAGGGAGTCCCCCCACCTGCTATTCAATGGAAGCATACCCAAACTCACTCCCCCCCTATACCTGACTGTAAAACAGAAACTAAGTCTGAAATTAAAGTTAAAGAAAACAGGGAAAGAAAAAACGTAAACATTACGGATAAATCGTTAACTGAAATAAAAAACAAAAATAAAAAACCGAAAATCAGGGGTAAGATTAATTTGAAAAGTATTAGAGAGCTTAACAAAAATAGCCCAAAGTTAGAAGATAGTGAAATCCCCCTAGTACCTATCAATCCTAACCAATCCCAAAAGAACCAAAAACGCCCAAATTTCGGTAAAAACCCCCTATGAAGGATATCCCAAGCCTAATAAGCATCACAACGAGCAACGAGTTCCAACTCCTAGAGAGCATCCCCACCCCAGACAATAGCGACGACTCAATCACTCAAGACTCAGATACATTAGGCAAACCAAGAATCAAAAGGAATAATAAGAAAAATAATTCGGGAAAAATATTTTATAATAAAAAATACGAGGAAAAATATAAGGACAGTGACAGTAACCTTTGGAAAAATAAAAAAGTTACTGATCAAAATAAAATAGGAAAGGAATCTCAAAAAGCAAATGAGATAAGGGCAACCGAAAATAAAAATCAATGGATTAATTTCAAAAATAAATCTATAAGATTGCATAATATTTCAGATGGGTTAGAAAAAATCGACGAACAAAATTATTGTTCGCCAGAATATTGCGAATGTATTGTTGAGCTTAACGAAAGCCAACAATCCCAATTAGAAAAACGTTTAGAAAACAAAATAAAAGTATACCAGGAAAAAGAACATAGGGCAACTCACCTAACAAAACACAAAATTGACGTACAGGGCCACGACCCCATTAAACAGCGATATTATCACGCGAGCACAAAAATTAAAGAAATAATTTATCAAACCGTGGATAAATTATTAGAACAGGATATAATAGAACCCTCTTGTTCTGATTGGTCAAACCTGTAGTCATCATCAAAAAACCAGGGAAAGATCATAGATTTTGTTTAGACTTTAGATACACTAAGATGCAAAATTAATCTCAAAAATTGATTTGAATTTAGCTTATTTACAAATAACTTTGGAAGAAAACTCAAAACCAATAACAGCATTCACAGTGCCTGGAAAGGGCATGTACCAATTTAAAAGAATGCCATTTGGTTTAACCAATGCTCCAGCCACTTTCCAGAGACCGATGGATAAAATCATTACTCCAGATTTAAAGCCAAACGCTTTTTGTTATTTAGACGACATTTTTATAGTAACTCAAAATTTTGACGACCATTTAAAATATTTAAACATTGTATTAGATAAAATAAATGACGCAAATTTAACGATCAGCCCGGAAAAAGGAAAGTTCGACTACTCAGAAATTAAATACTTATATTTTAAAGTGAACGACAAAGGACTGCAAATAGATGACGAGAAAATCCAACCAATATTAGAATTCCCTAAACCGAAAAATATCAAACAATTACAGCGTATAATGGGGATGGCAAGTTAGTATAGAAAAATCATCCCACACTTTGCCGAAATAATAGAACCGATGAACAGATTACTTAAAAAAGATAAACAATGGAACTGGGGATTAGAACAAGATGAGGCATTCCAAAAAATTAAAGACCTTTTAACCTCAGCACCAATACTAACCTGCCCAGATTTTACACAACCCTTCCAACTCGAAACCGACGCGAGTAACGCGGAGTTGGGAGCCGTACTCCCGCAGATAATCGACGGTGTAAATTATGTAATCGCTTACGCGAGTAGAAGCCTAAACGGCGCAGAATCGCGTTAATCGGCATCCGAAAAAGAATGCTAAGCGGTAGTTTGGGCCATACGAAAATTTAGACCATACTTAGAAGGCTACATCTTTAAAGTAATCACGGACCACTTAGCGTTAAAGTGGCTTCATAACCTAAAAAACTCAACTGGTCGATTAGCCGGATGGGCATTAGAACTTCTCGAATATGACTACGAAGTCATATATCGAAAAGGAAGCTCAAATTTTGTCCCCAATGCTCTATCGAGATCAGGACAATCAGATCAGAGATTCACAACTCTACCTTTACAGAATTGACCCACTCAAATCTACTCTATTACCAGGCAGTACATTTAGGCTCAGAGAAAACTTACGCGAAAATTACGTTTTTTCTTTCCCTGTTTTCTTTTCCTTTAATTTCAGGCTTAGTTTTTGTTTTACACTCGGGTATAGGGAGGGGTAGTGAGTTTGGGTATGCTTCCATTGGATAGCAGGTGGGGGGACTCCCTGGTAACCACCAGGTTTCCGAGTCATAATTTAAGGTCATCCGTAGGGCTTTTAGCATGTCCGTGCCTTAACATAACATGTTTTGTGTGTTTACCGACTTTAATTGGGATCACTACTTGCCCAATTAGGTTGACCGTTTCGCCTTTCGCGACCATTAATTTTCGCAAGACGGGTTTAAAAATTGAATTGAATTCCTTGAATTCCATGAATTCCTCGAAATCCATGAATTCCTTGAAATACATGAATTCCTTGAAATCCATGAATTCCTTGAATTCCTTGAAATCCATGAATTCCTTGGAATCCATGAATTCCTTGAAATCCATGGATTCCCTGAATTCCATGAATTACATGAATCTTAAATTCCATGAATTTATTGAAAGCTATGAATTACGTGCATTATATGAATTCCATGAACTCCTTGAATTCTTTGAATTCCATGAATTCCAGGAATTCCATGAATTCCTTGAAATCCATGAATTCCTTGGAATCCATGAATTCCTTGAAATACATAAATTCCTTGGAATACATGAATTCCTTGAAATCCATGGATTCCCTGAATTCCATGAATTACATGAATCTTAAATTCCATGAATTTATTGAAAGCTATGAATTCCGTGCATTATATGAATTCCATGAACTCCTTGAATTCCATGAATTCCTTGAATTCCATGAATTCCATGAATTCCTTGAATTCCATGAATTCCTTGAATTCCATGAATTCCTTGAATTCCATGAATTCCTTGAATTCCATGAATTCCTTGAATTCCATGTAATGTAATGTATACCATTACGCCATTTCCCTTTCAGGGTAGGCGTGACACTACCCGATTCGTGTAGTGTTTCTAGGTGGATAGTTTTCTTCTAGTTATGAATAACTATAAGTGTGGGCTCACCACACGCACAATGTGCCAACAGCACTCAGTATTCTTGAATGGTCACCCATCAAAGTACTAACCGCGTCCAACGCTGCTTAACTTCAGTGATCTGACGATAACTGGGTTTTTAAGAGTGGTATGGCTTGAATTCCATAAATTCCTTGAATTCCATGAATTCCTTGAATTCCATGAATTCCTTGAATTCCATGAATTCCTTGAATTACTTGAATTCCATGAATTCCTTGAATTCTCTAAATTAAGATATGCTTCAATTAGGATAAAAAATGTTGTAATTTCCTCGAAGGTAAGGAGGGTTTCTCACAGAGTCCACCAAAATGTGACCCCGCAGTTGGATTAAACTTCCACTCGGTGCCGTCTGAAGCAAAGAATGAAGCGATGGCTTGGGACTCTTTAGATGCCTCAGTGAACATTTTTCGAAGTTGACGGTCAGCTCCAACGAAGTTCTTTGCATTATCACTGACTAAGGTCTAACATACGCCTCGTCGAGATGCAAATCATTGACACGTTGAGATGAAGCCACTATCCAAGTAGTCGGAGACTGCCTCCAGATAAACTGCTCGAATGGCGCAGCAAACTAAGATAAAAATGTAGCCTTTATAAGATTTGAAGCCTCGTCCTTTATGCGTTAAGTTTTTATGCCATAAGTTGTTGAGGAGTGGCTGCTCGGTTTTTAACACATGGAGCACAACGATGAATAAGAGGTCGAACCAGACTTCGCCCTCGAAGAATCCAGTGAATTGTACTCATCCAACGAAATTTCAAAGGATGAGTCTCTTTTGAGATCTTATCTTTTTTCTTTAAGGCTGCAATTTCCTCAAATAAGACACGAAACTGTTCATGTTGAATCAATCGCAGACGAGCTTGACGATGTTCGGAAGCAGTGATGTGAGGTGATGTTACCCTGGAACGATGTATCATGGCATTGTAAAATCGAAGACACAAGGCGTTGATTCGAAGAAGACGATCCAAGGATGAATATCGGCGAAACAGGTACCAGTGTTTTTTCTCACAAACCACAAAATTGACCGTCAGTCGTTCCTCCATGTCCACTCAGATGTCTGGAGGTTCCAATGGACTAGATGGCCAGTCGTCTTGATTAGGCAGACATTTTGGCCCATTCCATCAGAGGAAGAGAGATGAGAATCGAAAGGCAGACACTTCACGCGACGCAAAATCAGCTGGATTGTATTTACCCGGAACATTATGCCAGATTGCTGATGTAAGTATTTGTATTTATTCATGAAAAGTTCCTAGGGCTCAATAGCCCTATAAGGAACAGGTGATACATGTTACAATTAAAATGTGACGGCGATCGATTTAACGATTGAAATTAAAAATAAGTATTTAAAAAGAGTGAACAAATAAACTATAATACACATAATTAGATGTGGGCTATCAACAGAAGGATACTATAAATATACATACGCAAATATACATACT